>VDFB02340609.1:0-39605 GCA_007258455.2 Sequoia sempervirens | reverse complement strand
GAGTGAACCCCCCTTCACTCAAAAGAGTCAAGGGGGGTTCGCTCGAACCCCTCTTTTTTTCCCTTCTCCCTCTCCTCTACCAATTTTTTGTAGAATTTTTCCTTTCTAAGCTCAAGTTGAAGATGAAAATGGAGGAAACTGCATAGACCCAACTAGACGATGGTAGTTCCCAAAACAAGCTATCCATCAAATATAGTTTTAATATATTTTAGTTTCATTATGTATTTTTTTTAGTTTAGTTAAACATAGGTTTTCACCAAAAATCAAGCTCTCTATTCTGCACATGTGGAAAATAGTAGATCATTATCAAAATAAAATTTTGAAAAAAATGTTCATGCTAGGTATTGATGTCCTTAATCTAGTGCAAAAAAAAAAAAATTGATACATACAAAAAAAAATAATGTTTTATGCAGTCTACCTATGTCTATATTGTAATTGGTTTGAATTTTAAACTTAATTAAGAAAAATAATTCAATAAAACACTATGAAACCAAATTAACATGCTAGATATCGTAGTTATAAAGTTAAATTCAGAAAAATTAGAAATTTATCCTTCATATAAAAAAAATTTATGTTGTTTATAGTGAACATCACTCTTTAAAAATGGCGTTTACTGTTAAAAACTAGTATTCGAAGGAGACGGAAAAAGAAATGCAATTTGATTCCAAAAAATTTTAAAATATATATATTTAGAATCTACAGACAAAATATTAGAAATCACTAGTTTGCATCATTTTCAAATTCCTCATGATATAGCAGCTATAGGTACCTAAAAGTGAAGATTTAGTAAAAAAGAATTAGTTCAATGTTCAGTTTTGCCAAAAGTGTAAACCACTATTGTAGGATCACCCTTCTACCCGCGCACACCTCATTCTCTATATTTACTTGTTGATTTTTCTTAAGCCTTCGGTTCTTCTTCATGAATAGTCAATTTTTGTGTCATTGACCATTTATCTATTTGTTGCCTTTAACACCCATTACCTTCTTCCTGATTCACAGCTTCCTCTTCTCCATGATGTAAGTTTAACTCAAATCTGCAACTTAATTTGTTCAACTCTGCTCACTTTGGCACCAATTCCAGCAATTTAATTTTTTGTTATACTTGTTTTATTTTCGATGTTAGATGTCTTTATTGTTTCGCCTAATGCCTCAGCCAAAATCTCCTTCCCTGGGCATTGCCTATCATATTTTGATATTGGTTTTAATATAATATTCGCCCACATCCATAGCGTCCCTTGAGTCTCTTTCTTCTCAGGGATATGATAAGACATGCACCTTGGTCTTCGTTACTCGTAAATTTTGATTACAATTTATTTTTCCATCTGGCGTTAACAAGGATGTCTATTCATTACAAGTAAAATGCATTTCGTATTTAAATCGCTCCTCTTTTAACTACATATCTTTCTTGAGATCAATTCAAACTGATGACTATAACCAAGTGATCAAGTTTTCAAATATCAAAATGACCAAAAGAGATAAAATCAATGTGTGACATTTTGACAATTAATGTCCTCAATGTTAACCAATCACCATTAAATCGCCCACCGAAATCAAATTGAGTTGCAATATGAGAACAAACACAAAAATAATAAATGAAATATTTTTGGTTGATGCGAATAGCCCTTCCACCCGGGATGCTCCTACATCACATATATTCTCTTTTTAATTATTTTTATTTATATAGATCCTTCTCCTAATATACCCTAGCATAAGGTACTTATGAATTTGATCTTCTACCCTCCAATATATATTCTTATTGCTCTAGATTAGTAGAGCTATACCTAAAGGATGTAACCAACAAATTTATGTTGAGGACAAGAGTCTTTATACCAATATGATCTACCAAAATTAATTTTATTTCTTACAATCACTTACATTATTCCCTATCTAAAATGGACCCAACAAAAAAATAGATATTTTCAAAGTCTAAAAGTTGTTTCCAAATTTCCTTTCCTAAATTTTGAAATAAATTTCTTTAGACGGACCATTACTCAAATCCAATTTTGCAAGAATTTTTTTGGTATATATTAATGAATTCCTATAGTTATTAATAGATAAATCTATAAATATTCCAAATATATGTCCTATTTTCTTCAAACTAGAATGCGTCCAAAAATGAAAGTGAAGATTAGGAATCCTTACACATAAATAAGAAGCCTTGAAATTTTCAATAAAAAGGTTGAATCTTGATAACCAAATATTTAAAAATAAAGTGGAAACATCCCAAAACCGCAGTTATTTTACTAACACCATAGTTTTTTCATCTAAAGAATAAAAACAACCACAAAGAAGGACCCTATATAAAGAGGTAAATAAAAACTAGAGATTCCTCGAAAGGATGTCAACTCTATCTAATCCAAGTGTTAATTTTTGGAAGAGATTATTATAGGGAAGTAAATATTCTTATGAGGTGCATCTAACAATAATTCTCCAAATCATCTTGAATTTCCTTCCCAAACTCCAAAATCAACATCTTTGATAAATTTATTCTATTATATGTTTCCCTCCTATCTAAAAACACTATCTACCACCTTTTTTTTTCTTGTTTTTGACCCATTATTTTTGTATATGGCATACTTTTAAGTCCTTTATTAATGTAATACTCGCAAGGAAACAATACTTACTTTTATCCCTCTTTCCATTTACTTTGTTCATTATTCTTATGTCCATATTAATGAAACCCTCCAAATTATACTTATAGGGAGCCCACAAAACCTCTTCATTAGCTTGTTTCTCTCTCACAACCCTAATTATAGGCTTTGGATTCTTTGTATGAATTCTCTTAGGTTGTGTATCCACAATCACTATCATGTATATGTGCATCAATATGTCAACCTACAAAAAACTTATAGGGATTGTTGTTGCATACTTCATCTTCTTCTCCACCCTCATAAGTGTTAGCATCCATGTTAAACATTCCTAGCGATTGCATTTTGACTAAATAAAATTAATTTATTAATATTTAATTTTATCTCATATTTTTAGTATATTTCTCAAATAATTTAGAATTCATAGAATTCTTAATATTATATTTCACTCTCTTTTTCAAATTATCACTATGTAAGAATATGAATATATGTATATAAAATACATGATTCACTCTTTTTGATAAAAAAAGTTCTATAAAAATGGTTTATGGTTTAACTTCTCATCTATCCCTATAAATTTTAACCTCCACATTACACACATAAATACATCTAGTGATTGAGTTTAACTAAATCTAGTAAATAATTATTAATATTTTATTTCATCTCATATTTTTTATTATATTTCTCTAACAATTTAGAACTCATATAAGTCTTAATAACACATTTTAGATTACATTAATATAAAATATACATGATTCACTTTATTTATGTATAGAGCACTATGAAAGAAATTATATCTATATGTAATAAGATTTTTGTCATTATGTGATTATAAAATTAATTTTGAAATTCTACACATGCAGGTGGAATGTTGTGATAGAAGACAAAATATCTTGCTTTCCTATGGTGCACTTCCTTAAGAGATTCCCAATTCAAGTAACTAGTATGTAATAGTTAGTAATTTTCTTAACATAAAAAATATATATATATTTTTTATAAATCAAAGTGTAACTACATTTAAAAAATTATATATATAATTAAAATATTTTTAAAACATTTATTATTATAGTTAAAAAATGTTTATATAGAAAGCTAACCTTTAATTTTTTCAATGGCGTTTAATTAATTTATATTTTATATTTTATATTTAAAGATGATTTTATACATCGATGTTATTATAAATTATATGTAAAAAAAAAAAAAAAAATTTAAGTAATATTGTTTGATACATTTATGTAAGATTTCGTAATCTGATACATGAATATCAAATAAAATTATTATATTGAAATTTTTTGATTTTTAATACATTTGTATAATAATATAAATTACCAATTTTTATTTTAAATAAATATATTTTTTATCATATGAAATTCTTTGAATGTTCCTTAAAATTGACATGTTATATTAGATGATGATACTATAAATGAATTTTAAGTTTGAATATATTTATTTTATCAAATTAAATATTAATAAATTAATATTAAACTTGAGAAAATCTTCCTTTCAATGGTATTTTAATTATTTTTATATATTTTAAAAGATGCTTATTAGTGTATAGTTGTAGAGGAAAAAAGTGTATCACTATAACTTTTCCATATTTATTTTCAATCACTTTGGCCTTTTATCCTTAAAGGAATGGTATTTAAATATTTAAGTATATACAAGAGTTGGCATCTAGTGTAGAGGTGAAATAGAATTAAGCATGAACCCCTATTCCTTGGTGAATCTAGATCTCATCCTTAATCTATAAGTTCCTAATCCTAGGTCAAGTCTCCATGTACAACTCCAAAATTGTATTACGACTATAAGTTTACCCTTGAACCATATTTTTCAAACAAAAAAATTAATCATTGACCTAATCCAACTTCATCCCAATTAGATATTACCTAACATATCATGTTTGAGATATTTGAATTTGAATGTTATGGTATTATATAAAATGAAAAGGTCCTATTTCATTTTATATCTCAAGGGATCACTTACAAGCATTGTCATCACACATAATTAAATTACAAGATTTTAAATAAATACCTACATGCATTTACATAATCATTTTTATTCTTATTGGTATTTATTCAAACCTATTAAAACACTATTGAATTAGTTTAATTATCACAATTAATAGAAGGTACATATTCCAGCTCATGATAGCAATATCTATTGGTGATTTTAAGAACCACTTAGAACGACTTAATTTATATTTACAAAAGTGAAACAGTACTTTTAAGGTTCTAAATATTAGATTTAAGGTCACGTATAATATTTGAGATTGTGAACCTCAAGATCGGGACTAAACTAGACATAATTGTACTCATTTTCCATTCTATCAAAACCATATTGCTGCATATTTAATAATATAATTTTACAACTAGAATCAAAAAATATGTGTACAATAAAATATTCTAGATCATGCACATATGTAAGTACCTATTTCCTCCTTTTTTAGTCTTGATACATGTTTCAATGATTAATATAGACTTAAATCACATATATATGTTTATTATGATATTGATTGATTGATTAATTAATTATCTTAGATATTTTGATGAGGTTGTATTTTCCCTCTTTATTTTGTTGAACCTTACACTTCATACAGCCTCAAATATTTGACCTTAGGATTATATCATTCTACCTTGTATATATATGTATACACACACATATGTATGTATGTATGTATATATGTATGTATATATGTATATTTATATATGTATGTATGTATATATGTATGTATATATGTATATTTATATATGTATGTATGTATATATGTGTGTGCGTATGTGTATGTGTGTATATATATATATATATATATATATATATATATCATTTTAAATTTAATGTTGGTTAAGGTTTGGGTCCATCCTTATACACTTTCTTTGCATTATGGAAGCTTTTCCATAATTTTTCCCTATTTCAAAAGCTTTATGATAAAGTCACATATTATTGTTATATATCTGTAAGTAAGGATTTATATGATGATGTTGAAACTCTGTTGTCTACTCACAATGTTATGATGAAATCTACTTAGGTTGATGTGATTTAAAAAAATTATCTTATAAGAAACCTATGAATATTTACATGTATATTCCATATTACTCTCTCCATGATGTTTTATTTCATTAAATTATGATACTAATTTAGCATCTCAAGTAGATTCAATGGTATGTGATTATTTGTTACTATATGATTTTTAGAAAAATATTACACCAAGATCAAATACTAAACATTATATCACAATAAATACAAAATAAATTTTAAAAATGATATAAAACATTACTATAATAAAGAAAATATATTATTTTTGAAATGGAAAATCTATTTGATGGAATAAAATCCCACATGTATTAATGATTATGGCACCTTGAAGTCTTACAATGTTTGTAATATCTCTAGTAAAAAAATCATTGAAGTTTTAAAATATCAAGATAATTAAGTATGACCTTTAGAGAAAGTGATAGATAATCTTTATTTTATAGAGGTGAAAAAATTAGTTATGCATGTAACTTCAAGAATTTATATTGGCCACTATACATAGTGTGTGTCTATGTGTCATATTCATCATCAAAATAGTTAAGAAAATACATATAAAAAAATATAGTTATAATTGAATATTATTGCAAGACATATAGTTTCACCTTATAAAATAGTTAGACTTCAATATTCATTGTAAATAATATGGTGACACCTAAAAGGGAGCTATACTAAAATGAATATTTAACTAAAAAATAACTATGGTTAAGGATAATCTAAATTAATAAATAAAAAATAACAAAAGACCACATCATCAAAGGGGACTCATTAAATGCAATTCATTGCCTACAAGGGGTCCATAATCCTTCAGGGTTGATTGAGAATATTCTTAACAACTCCATCCAATTTTCTCATGGATTTGTTGGTACTTATTTCCAACATGTGTCCAGGGAAATGGTTTGGCTCACTCACTTTCCAACTTTGAGTCATGCCCAATCCATGAAATCTTCTCTTGAACAAGACTTCTTTGTAATTTTTAAATCTTATTCATCTTAATTTCCCAATACATGCAACTTGTGTCTTCCTTCATTTAGAGCCAACTCTTATTTCAAATTATTGTCCACTTCTCTATCCTGTAGCCACGAGCCTCCTTTTTGTTCACTCCTTTTGTGTGTTATTTTTATTTTTATTTATTTTCCACTTCTCATTATGCCATCCTCTTTCCCTTCTTCCTTTTCTATTTGATTTCTATATTCCCTTCTTTCTCTTAAGCTACACCTGTATCCTTTTGAAAATTTTAAAATTTCTATTATTCTCTTCCTGCAAACTCAGCCACCCTTTATCCCTATGCAATTTTTAAAATTTATGCTACCGTCTGCCTGCAAACTCCACGCGCCCTCCTCTTGTCTTTTCTATGGCTGAATTTTATTTCTTGTTCTTTTCAGATTTCTCATGCTCCATATATTCCAACACTGCCTTCTTTTCACTCCATACACTTCCTTTTACTAGCAATTAATTTTGTTGTTTTTCTCCTCTATTTCCCACGTCCACCCTATGGCCTACCTGTAGCTGCAATTTTTTTCACGTGATTCTTTTTACTCCCTCACACTTCCACGCTGCCTCTCAGTCTTCTTCTTGGGTGCATCTATTCCTCTTCTCTTATTATGTAGCTTTTTTTTCTTTATCTTTTTGCTGCTCAATATGAATTTCAAACTTTTCCTGCACCCCTCAACCTTCCATGCCTCCTCTCATTTTTTTTTCTTAATTTTTAGTTATCCAATAAACTCCAACATAATAAATTTGATATTCAGGCAGTTAAAAAGGGTTTCAATTGCAAGGATAATTGACTGGAAAAGCTGGAAGTTAAATGACAGATCAACAATTACAAATAAATGTCAAATGTCAAAATTCTCACACCAAAATTGAAAATAAAATCAACTGAAACAAAAAACTTGATGTGAATTTAAGTTCCTGGGGTGCTCCTGCATCATTTTGAATCAATTTTTCTATAAATATGTGTCTTTTCATTTTTATCTATTGGTTTCTTTGGAGAATTTCATCAAAAACTTTAGGAAAGCTCCATAAATGATGCCAATTCATTGAGACCTATTATGTTTCTTCTAGTGAATTAAATGAAAATTTACATCCCTAGAAAGATTTTCATTAATAATCCTAGGGTTACCCTTTCTAATGATAACACTATTAGTGGTTCTTCTTCTGAGTCCCTAAATGAGTAAACTAATGTGGAAGAGGAGGAGGGTAATGATGAACAGTACATGGAGGAGGATTCATTTCATGATTTCTTGGGCCTTCCTCAAACCCATATTATGATGAAATTCCATAAATACCTATATTTATGTAGAGGAAAAGTTCTCTAAGGTAGAAGTCCCCTATCACCCTCTCTGTGCCTAGAGCCAAAAAGATGGAAAGATCCTCAAATAACCTAGGTATGATGATATTGACAAGGAGTCAAAATAGAATGTCCTAAAGGAGAATAGACTCAAACCAAACACCTCCACTTTCATTAAAACCCATTCTAGAGAGTTATTTTAAGAATATAATACTTTAGTCATGACCCGTGAATGCAAAAATGGGGAGGATACTAATTTTATCAAACCTACCTGTTGTCAAGAATGAGCATACATTAGGGATTTGATCTTAATTTTCTTGAATGTTGTATTTATACCCTAGTATTAATGATAGGAAGAGGATCAATTTTTTATGTGGTGATTTATAGAATGTTTTAGCAAGAAAGGATATGTAAAATTAATAAATATATCTGTTAACATACACAACATGCATCATAACACAACATATATAATATAGACCAAATTGTAATAGATACCATGTATAACTCTATTACATAAAATATCATATTTTATATTCTCATGTGATCTCTTACATTATATTAAATCCATCCATTCATTCTTAGTACATTATCTATGTATACATAATTGTGTCTTTTTATATCTTGCATTCAAATAGTGTACATAATCTCTATAGCTATATATATTACATTTTTTGAGCCCATATTTATACCCAAGTATAAGCATCTCATGGATTTTTTAGTTTCAACCTTAGAAAATAAACACAAATTTACTTCTTCTTCAGTAGCTTTCCTTCTTGTCAATGCACCTTTTCTTTTGTCTCCAATGATTTGTTCTTCAAAATGATTCTTCTGCACATACTTAAGGGTTCTAGGGGTCTTTTTTAAAGCTTCTTCCTCTTCAATTTTCACTTCCTTTTCCTTATCATTTTCTTTCTCTCTGCAAATAGGCTCATCTAATTCATATCCATCTATCACCACTGATTTCTGAAAATCTTCATCAACCTTGACACTTGCACTTTCAACAATCTTTCTTAGTCTTTTGTTGTAGCATCGGTAGGATTTTCTTTCAATAGAATATCCAAGGAGTATTCCTTCATCAGACCTTGCATCAAATTTTCCTAAGTTTTCTTCATCTCTTCGAATATAACACTTGCTTCCAAACACCCTGAAGTACTTGACCATAGGAATCCTTCCATACTATAGCTCATAGGGAGTCTTTGTTTTGCTTCCTTTTGCTTGAACTTTGTTAAGTATATAAATAGTAGTATGAATTGCTTCTCTCTAGTAGACTTCTGGTAGGTTAGCTTCTTTCATCATAGTCCTTGCAGCTTCTTGAACAATCCTATTTTTTCTTTCAACTACTCCATTTTGCTCAAGAGTTCTAAGGGTAGACAAGTGCCTCTTTATGCCATGATTCTCACAAAACATGTTAAATTAATTGGAGGTGAACTCTCCACCTCTTTCATGCCTCAAACACTTGATTTTTATGTCCATGTTATTCTCAACCATAACTTTAAATACTTTGAACCTATCTAGGGCTTCATATTTTTCTTTGAGAAAAGTAACCCATGTCATTCTAGAATAATCATCAATCAAAAGCATGAAATACCTGACACCTTGAAGACTTCTTACTCTTGTAGGACTACAAAGATCTATATGCACCAATTCTAACAATCCAGTAGTAGATTGTTCTTTACCTTTGAAACTTCTTCTTGTTTGCTTTCCAATCTGACAATCTTTGCAGATAGCATTGATAAGCTTTGTAATCTTTGGCAGATCTCTCACTACTTGAACTAAACCAATTCTTGTAACCAAATTATCAAAATTAATGCGGCACATCCTCATGTTCCATAGCCAAATTTCATTAATCTAATTCATGAAGCAATGACCATTAGCACCCTTGAGCTGATAAACATTTTCATTTGTCCTTCTTCTAGCAGCAATCATAGTTCTAGATCCTTTTCTGATCTCACATTCATCATTCTAAAACATAAGATTGTACCCTTTACTACACATTTGTCCAACACTTAAGAGCTTATGCCTTAAACCCTTATCATAGTAAACACCATTAGTATTATGTTTGCCACCAAAGCTGATTGAACCTATTCCACATATCTTAGCACCTAAATCATCACCAAATCTAACAAGTCCTCCATCATACTTTTCAAGTCTAACAAACTTACTCTTATCACTGGTCATACGATTAGAGCATCCACTATCAATTATCCAATAGTTCTTATCATGTCTAGCATGAAAAGTAGATACCAAGGTACCTTCAGTCCTTTCCTTTATCTCTGCAAGGCATTCCTTCACACATCTTTCAAAATTACCAAAATTAGTTTCATCTTTTAAAGCCATGAACAAGCATTCACCATCATCAACATCTCCATAATCAGATTCATCATCAGAAATACTTGCATCTTCTCTAACATAATAGCTTTTCTTAATCATTTTACCTCTGTTCTCCTTGTTTTTTTCATTCATAGCTTTGTTTCAACGTCTTGAAGCATAGTGACCTATCTTTCACAACTAAAACATTTGAAATGAAACTTACATTTGTACTTACCAGTACCCTTTTTCATCCTTCTCACAAAGTTAGCTTCCACATCATCAAGATCCTCTTGATCTGATTGTTCAATCTTCTCTAATTTTCTAGCCTTAAAAGCAGTCTAAATTTTGCACCATTATTTGTACCAAATTCTCTCATTTCAATGCAATTAGAGAACCATACAATTTATCTCTTGTATACTGATCTAAATTTGTAAATTCCTCAATAGTAGAAAATTTATGATTGTAAGTTTAGGAAGGGTTCTAAGAATTTTCTTTACCACTTTTAATTCTTTGACTTTTCCACCAAGACCTCTAATGGAATTGACCACTTCATCTACCCTTTGCATGTAGCTTGTAATATTTTCATATTCATATATTTGCAAGTTCTCAAATGTGATCTTCATATTTTGCATCTTAGTTTGTTTAACCTTATCATCTCCTTCATAAATGCTTTCCAACTTTGTCCATATTTTTTGAATAGTTTTAAAATTCATAACTTTCACTAATTCATAATTTCTAAGACTACTTGAGAGAGAATACCTTTCTTTACTATTGCTTTCATAAGTGTCGATTTTAGCTTCAATGCTCGGACCATATGTAGGCATAGTATATCCATTCTGAACTAATTTCCAGGCATCAAATCCCAGATAACTTGGAAATCCTTCCATCCTTGTTTTCCAAAATGCATGGTTTGTTCCATAAAACATAGGTATCTCCTTCTTGTGTTCCATCCCAGATCTACCTTAAGTGGTTAAGATTTCTTGCAAGGAACCTTGTTCTAATACCAATTATTGAATGCACAAGACAACTGAGAGGGGGGTGAATCAGTTGTACCTTAAACCTTCAAAACCCTCATACATATTCAAATCCACATTAACTTAATTAACCCTTAATATGTTATAATGATTTAGTATGAAAATAAAATAAAATAATCTAAAACAAATCAAAACCATGCACAACAAAACACCAAAATTGCATGGAAAACCTAAGATGGAAAAAACCATGGTGAGGATTAGCTCACAATATAAGTAATATCAATACTGATTACAAAGGCTCGTTGTCATAGGGCACACTGCCCAGAAAAAGAAAGGCTCACTGCCATAATAGAAAAGAAGATAGAGAATAAATGTTACACAAAGAAAATCATCTCAATGTAACAGAGAATCCACCACAATGTCACCTACACCTTCACAGTTTGATTGAATAATTGTAGACACCTTCTGCTCACTGACACATGAAAGCTCACACTGCACTTCTCAATTTCACACTCTATAACTCTACAATTCACATCATACTTTTCTATCTCTAAACTATCACGCAATCCTTCAAGAAATCAACTCATTTATATCGTCTTAACCTTGAAATCTTTCTCCAAGGTCAGTTATGCACCTTAAACATGCAAATTCAAACTACGTCAGCACCAAAAACATTCCCATGGTGGAAAGGAATGAAGGTGAACCACAAAAATCCTTAACTAGAACCTAAATCCATCCTCACATACCATGCCATGCTTCCACAACCAATGAAGCACCTTTGCAAGTAGTGTAAACACCAAGGTTGATTGTTACCCTTGTAAACACCATTAAAATTTTAAGTACACACTTCCTTTGATACAACTACAACTCATGGGAAAAAATGTCACCTAAAAGCAATCTGGAATATTCTATAAACAGCCTAAAATCCATCAAACTCCTTCACAACAACTTTCACCTGAAGAATGTACACACCCAGTACACTCAGACAACTTTGCCATAAATTGTAACACAAGAAAATCACTTCCAAAGCACCAAACCTCAAACCACTTTAATTGGAGAAATATATCAACACTATCAACACTCTCAAATTCACAAGACTTGAAACATAATTGTGGAGAAATGCAGAGAAAAAACATTTCTCCTAGACACCTTTGTAATAAACAATTCATATATTGGTGAACACAACTTCTACACAGCAATCCAACACACCAAATCTTGGATATAACACATTTGAACATCTCTTACCAACATATTTAAAATGCACAAGTAGATCTTCAACCTAGAATAAATGCGGACCAAAACCAGAACACATCCCTAGAACACAGAACGCCACTGCAACACATTGTTTCCTCTTTTTATCAATTTTCTCAAAAGCACTTAGAAACCAAGCACTAGAGACACATCCTCGTCATCTTCAACACTTCCTCAACTTGATTGAACCATCTACAACATAGCATCTCAACCATCTTATCACAACAACACTAGAGTTTGACACTAGTAGCTTTACTAATGACAACATAATGCAACTAATCAAAGCATAGACAACACAAATTTAGCTCATTCTCAACAACCTCCCTCAACAATAACTTTCTTCCATCTCATATAGGTGACACTAATGAAAACATAGGCTTTTTGACATCAATGACAACACCAACTACTCATACTTGCAACATGGCATTATTTTCACAAGCCTTCTTTCCATCCTAATCCCTTGGAGGATTTTTAGGAATCTTATATCCATCTATAACTAGCAGCCAAATTTTAAGACCTAGGTCCATCAAGTATGCTTCCATCCTAATTTTCCAAAATGTATAATTGGTTCCATCAAAGAGGTGCATTATTTGCAAAAAAATCCTTCTTGAGCCACTAAGTGTACCATCTCATATCTACCTTAAGTTGATTAAGCTTCTTTAAGGAACTCAGCTCTAGTACCAATTGAAGGGCACACAATCTATTGAGAGAAGGAGGGTGAATTAGTATATCAAATCTATTTAAAACTCTTAAATTCAACACATATAACTAAATATAAATCTTCACTACTACAAATCAAGCAACAATCATGAACACACATAAACACATGATAACACTAGATATAGGTGGAAACCCAAGATGGGAAAACCACGATGAGAATAGCTGCTTGGATCTACTATCCAAATCCAGTCTCACAAAACAAGAATATAACAAGTGAATTTAATAATATGAAGTAGGCACCAACCTACCGGATACACTAATCCCTAAATGTACTTGTAGACACCAACCTACTAGAGACATCAATCCCTAATACAAATATTTTAGTACCAGCTCTATAAGTGTGACACCAATCCTATAAAATTACAATGATAAAGCTTACAGACCTTCGATGCTCATTACACAACTTACACATAGTTTGAACTTGATTCAGACACTCTACTACCCTCCTTAAGATCTTTTGATAATGGCACATAGTAGTTGAGATGCTTCACATTGTATAATGCATCCTCACATAATCGTATCCTTGTATATTCACTCACCACCTTCTCCTCAATTATACTACACTTGTGCATCCATGCAACTGATGACAAAATATTGCATTACCTCTCCTCCATGTTGGATAGTAATCCAAAATTAACTAGGATGACATAAGGTGGACCTAAGTTCAAATTACCTGAAACGTGTAACAGGTCGGTCCTAAATCAAATTTGTTGTCCCCAAAAGAACATGATGTTGTGTGCTTCCACGGGAACCTTAACCAGGTCCTATCTTAACACCACACAGTAACTTTGAATGTCACACACTACTAGCCATTACTACTTAATTCTCAAACACCAACTAGTTGACACACAAGCACATAGAGCCTTCTATCATTTCAAAAATTTTGCATGTTGAACATATCTTTTGAAAACTCTAGAATATGATATAACATGCGTAGGTATACTCTCCATTCAAACCGTAGATACAAATTCTCCTTCAAGAAGAAATGTTGAACATAATTGTACTACGAGAGAAATCTAGAAGTTCTCCCCTAAGAAACTGAATTAAAACACTCTAGATCATCCTTTTGAATTACTTTTATCAACATGAATAGATGTAGTATTATACTACAAGTAGTCTTCAACTTATTTTATCAATATATCTAGCAATATATACTTTTGCAACTCAAAATGATATGACAAGAGTGTTTCTATTTTTATCACTAAAATATAGCAATGTCTGGTGTGCACTTCCTACTTTTTTAATAGACTATGTAGTTTTAAAATGTAGTAGATATGAAAATATATCCTAGAGTGATTACAGCAAATTATATATATATATATATATTATTGACTATTCTTTATTTGTGATTTTTTGATGTGGATGGATCCTAAAAATTACATCATTGAGCATGTGCATCACTAAAATTTCACAAAACAATTTAAAATGTCATTTTTTTCTTTGAATGTGTATAGAATGAAGTATAGAACAATCTTATAAAAAAAAATCAAAATGTAGGTTAAAATTTATTAAAAAAAAAAATCAATACATGTGTATTAAATGAATATGAATATATCTTCAAAGAAAATAATTTTTTTATTTTTAAAAATAAAAACCTTAACTTATTCAAAGTATTAAAAAATGTATGGCTAGAAAAGCTAAGAATTACCTCTTCATTTTGGTGATGGTTTCATACGAAAATATTGTAAGAAATAAAACCTAATGAGGTTGAACTTAATCATTTTATGTTAAAAATACAAATTTAGGAGCCACAAGAGATGTCCAACCCTTAGGCTTGGAAATACATGTGTAATAGAGTGGGAATCATAAAAAATTTGAATCCAAGGTATTAAAATGCATGTTACGTTTTCATAATATATATATATTATATCTTAAGGTTGGCCACTAATTTGTCCCCCATTTCCATGCACTTACCCTTCCATGAATTGGATCTTTTTTTATTAACATTATAGACTTAGAGGAGAAAATTTTAGTATGAGTTATTAAATCATAAATTGAAAAAATAAGGTACTAAAAATCCACTCATTCAATATGAGTTTCTTGAACCAATATATTCCTAATAGAAACTAGAGCCTAGAAATATGGTACAAGTTTCATCAAATAATCGTGAATATTATTATTCATAGGTTGAATATCCATATCTTGTATAGAACGAGGAGGTTCACCTTGAGGAGATCCACAACCTAGGTGGATCCTTTTTCTAGAGGAACCTTAGTCACCTCAACTTTCCTTTTATCTCTTTTAGAAACAATTAATTTCTCTAGAGACATAGTCACCCCCTTCCTAAGAGGATAGCCTTTCACAATATTACTAATATTTCTATTTAAATATATCATGAAGACTTATTTCCCAATCCCACCCATCAATGTTCTAATGTAGATGCAAATATATTTGAGGAAATTTCAAGTCAAAACTACTTGAAATTGGTTGTAGATGGAATATTATAGCATTGACACCCTTAGAAATATTTTGGATTTCAATTTCATAAAAAAATTATGAGAAAGAGCTAAAATAATGTCAATATAAATAGCTAAAAGAAAATTTATAAAAACAATGACCATTTCCAAATTAAATATATATATATATGTAAACAATTAAATTCAAAATGTACAATGTAAAATAATAGACAAGAATACCCTCAAATGACACCAAATTTACTCTAAAATCCCACTCAAAATAAAAAACATAGCCTCCAAAAGAACTCACACACTCAATGTATTATTTCATTTACAAATAGTATAATACACTTGCAAAGTCTCTATGAAAGGATTCTACAACATCAAGATCCCTAATTACACTCCATGTGAACAAGAAAACAAAAAAAAATTAACCACACATCCTAATACATGCTTCATCTCCTCACATATGAAGCCTACATGAGATGCTCAAGCAACCTTAGTCAACAAGACAAAGGTTATGAATTCAACCTCAATAACTACTTATGTGCTTTCTTTTATAGAAATAGTCTTGCATAAAACCGCCAAGTGATATTACATATAAACCATGTGCCTCTAAACCAAGATCTTAAAAAATAATGTCCCCCTTATTAACTTTTTTGTACTAAGTTCTTACAACATTAAGTGTTTTTCCAATAAGCTGTTGAGGTTGAGAAATACAACCTCACAGAACCCAGTGAACACTTGCAAGAAAATAACCTGTCACGTAGAAGAGATAACGAAAACACAAGAATAGTGCTCTGCTTGTCGTGAAGCAAAAAAATGCATAAACAAGAATTGAATAATTACAAAGAGATAAATCCTTATGAAAGGAGATCAAAACCCTAAAGGTGAGTAATTAATTAATTGTTAATGGGCCTAAGTTTAGCCTAAGTGAAAAATAAAGTAAAGGTGACTTAATTAATTAATCAACATGATTAAATTAATTAAGTAATAAACCTATTACTCTAACACCCCCCTTTAATATGAACTTAGGGAGAAGCTAAAAAACTAAGGACGAAATGCATGAAAGCAAAGATGGGTCTCGACAACAAGGTCGGATGAGGTACCCATGTACAAATGTAAAAGATCTCTCACAACAGGAGAAAAGGAGAAAACCTCATGGGAAAAACTCCTCTCCAAAAGAGAGAAATACAAGTGAAGGACTAAGAAGCCTCCAAACAAGAGTGAAGGACGAAGAAGCCTCTAATCAAGAAGAAATTGTCCCAAAAGATAGGAACAAAGGATGAACATGGAAAACACCACTGAAGCATGAAGAAGCTACAAACGTTGTTGTAGAATGACTGCTGAAATGCTAAAAGAAAAACCCTCTCTAAAAAAAATGATGATCAAGATCAAGAAGACAAGAATCAACATGAGTTCCCTCAATGACACTACTCGAATCTAATGGAAAAATAAGGAAAAACATCTGGAACTTGAAGATACAGATGGCACAAGTACCAATAGTCTAAAGAACTAATCAAATGAAAATGGAAGGTCACCTCTAGAAATAGGAATGTAAGAGTTTCCATATGGTAAGTGCTCCATCTAACCGAAATGCATGGGTAACCAGCCAAGTTACATCCTCCTAGTACATAGGAACAAATATTGTATACATAGCTCACTCCAACATGAAACTAAGGAAGCATTAGCACAAACAGTAGAAACCCCCTCATAATGGTGACAAGGGAGAGGTATGACAGGTACACTAAAACTGAATGCATGAATGTAGTGCATGATAAAGAACCAAGAACATCTGAATGTGCAGACATGAAAGTACAAGCAAAGATAAAGGATGCACAAACCAAGGCACACATGCATGAGAAAGGTATGAAGGAAAAACAAAGGCAAACATCAACCCCCATGGCACTTTATATCATAGTGCGAGTACAATAAGGCATAAAGTGATGTGCAAGATCCCATAATATAGGTGCAATACAGAGGCACTTTATCTCAGTACGTTTACAAAATCATACTTGTGCTTACAATGGAAGCTCATAATGTTAACAAAAGACACAAGATTGGAAATACATGGTATCAGAGCTCTAGATGTGCAAGCTTCTTTTTCCTTTTTTGTGAGATCTTGCCTTGAAGTAGTTTTTCAATGCATCCAGGGTCAAATCAGACCTTTCCATTGAATCCAAAGTTGTCGAAATAGTCAAGATTGACCTTTTTGTTTTGTCAAATTTGTCTTTCATTTGTTAGATCTGTGAGGGTTTAAAGAAAAGGTTTTTTCTAGATCCATAGCGTACCTACAATTTGGAGCATTTTAAGCCCAAACTTACCTCACCATCGCATTCATAGCACCCAAAAACCCCAAAATCAACTGTCAAATTGTCGAAATCGGATATAGTGACTCTAGGAGGCAATGTTCTTCCATTTTTGGGTTGTACGGCCTGGTACGGCACAAAATCCAAGAAAAAAAATTTAAAGTGTGCATAGGCACCGCAAAGTTGAGAAATACAACCTCACAAAACCTAGTGAACACCTCCTACAAGCAAATAACCTGTCACGTAGAAGAGATAACAAAAACACAAGAATAGTGATCTGCTTGTCATGAAGCAAAAAAATGCATAAACAAGAATTGAACAATTAAAAAGAGATCAATCCTTATGAAAGGAGATCAAAATGCTAAAGGTGAGTAATTAATAATTAATTAATTATTAATGGGTGTAATTTTAGCTTAAGTGAAAAATAAAGTAAAGGTGACTTAATTAATTAATCAACATGATTAAATTAATTAAGTAATTGACCTATTACTCTAACATAAGCAACCCACATAAAATATTTATCCCAATATTACATACAACATATAAAGTGTCTCCAAGAATGTTTAACCCATGTGATGTATGCATTCCTAAATTATGTAAATGCACCACAAATAAATACTAATTTACACTAAAATAATTATGAAAGATAAACAAAACATCTTTTCCCAACAATAATTTTGTATGTGCCAAACACATAAGGTAGAGCAAGGGAATAAGGAATCTAAAAAATATCCAAATGCATCTACCTCATAACCATAGTGAAGCTACCACATATAAATAGAGATAAATAGATAATGAAGAGTCCATATCTTCACATTTGAACTCACAACACCAAGAAAACAAGCTAGTACTAATAGACAATGGGAAAGGATCATAGGTTGAGCATAGTATAGAGGATCCATATTTAAAGAGAATGGTACTAGCAACCAGTCACTAGCAGTAATGGAAAAAGGGAAAGGATCATAGGTTGAGCATAGTAGAGGATCCATCTTTAAAAAGAAAGCTACTAGCAACTAGCCAAAAGAAGCACCAAGAACTAATAGTGCCTCTAGAAAAAGATATAATTCAAAAAAATAAATTTGTAAAACCATTACACTTTCATATAAAATACCCATAATATGAAGGAACTACATTATCTCAAACCATAAAGCATAAATTGCAAAGGTACAAAGCTTGTTAGATTGAAAAAAACAAAGAACCTACTAAATAAAATATAGAAAAAATAGTTTAGAGTCATTGGAAAGCCACATATGAAAAAGGAGATAACATAATTGAAACATCAAACTTCTACACTTCAAATGCATCAATAAAAGATAAAAATTATAGATAAAGAAATCTACCAAAAACCTCCAAAAATCCTAGATCTGCTAGTAAAGGGACAAATATTTTTCTAAAATTAAATTCTCAAGTTGAAAAGGATAACCCATGATTTGTGTCAATAATGAAATTTTGATAACTCAACAAAAGCTACAATAGAAGAAAAAAAGATAGCAAGAAGTAAAAAATCCATACAACAAAAGCTTACACTCTCCAAGAATAAATAAGGACATCTATAAAAAAAAATCCATACAACATCTAAAGCCAAAGCAACAAAACATACCAAAGAGATAGTTGAGATGTTGAGAAATAAAAAGACAATTATAATTTTCCATGGAAATTTAGTAACCTCCAAAGATCCCAAACTCTAATACCAACCATAAAGTCCCATTAAAACTTAGAAGGTAGAAATTTTTGCTTGATAAATTAGATTGAAAAAATGGCATAAGATAAGCTAACCTAACCTATCCAACTAGAAGATCTAAATGTTCCAAAAAAGAGAGTACAAAAAATCCACACATACAAGTAGATTCTAGAGTTTTTAGAAATATAACTCAAAATGATATAATAGGAAAAATCGTCTATTAGAAAATCCATAATACAAAACTCATGCTAAAAATCACCTACATCATATTTTCATTCTTGAAATATGTGATAAAAATCATGTTAAAAGAAAGATCATCATTCAGAGCCAAAAATAAAATCGACTCAAGTCCTTTTTAATAAATTGTTGAATTGAATATGAAAATCCTTAAAAAATTTAAGTTATTTATATTAGCAACCAAATCAACCAATTTATCTCCTTCATTAAAGATGTGGTTGATTCTAGAAAAATAATATCTTCTTGAATAAGATAATTAAACCTCCATTGTTTAGCTTCATGAAATTTCAAACTTTTTATAATTAAATTAGAGTCCACTTCAATAATGATTCATTGAGAATTGGTTAATAGATCAACCTATAGAGCACGAATCAAACCTTCTTTTTCTTCCACAATATTCATATTATAACGAGAAAAATGAGTCCCAAGACCAACCACTATGCCTTTATGGTTTCTAAGAATAGCCCCTCCTAACAATCAAAAATTATTTTTGAAGTTCCATCAAAATTTATATTTATCCATCTTTATCATAGGAAGAACCACTTAGTAATTTTCTAATCTCTCTATCTTTTTAGGTCTACTTTGAATGAAGATCCATTTTTGTAAAAAAATTAATATTAAGCTAAACATAAATATTTTGAACAACGAAATGTTAATGAAAAATTTTGTTCAATAAAATTTCTCTATATTTTAAAAATTGTATATAAACAAGTTCAAATTTCTAATTTAATTATTAATATTATTGAAAACTATTTTTAAATATTATTTGATTATTGAAATTAATTTTGATTAATAAAAATAAGATAATTCTTTATATTTTTAATATTTAAATAAAATATAAAATTATATTAATTATTAAGTAAAACAACCCCTATATAAAAAATCATGTTCCCTTTTTTTCCCTTACACAAAACTTTCACATGCTCTTTAAAAAAATAAAAAATAAACCATTGTATCCAGGGTAGACAAAGGTAATAGCAGATGTGAAGAGCTATTTCTAATGACAAGTAGATTCTATGTATTTATTATTAAAGGTTATTCTTAAACATCGGTTGGTTCAACAATTAAAAGATAGCTTTTAACATACAAATCTTTGTATATTTCCTTCTCTAAAAGATTGCAAAGAACAACAGAGGATATGAAGATTCAAGTGGTGCAAGCAGAACTTTATTCAACTGAAAATCTCTATAAACAGAAGGAAATACTCTAATATAGACTGTATGGATTACATATATCACCCAATATTATTTTCAGGATAGGTAGAATACCACTGCAAATTCTTAAATAATACATAATTATAAGCATTTATTATGAAACTTGTGCTACAGTTGCAACGATGTTCTCCTGAACGGGCCAGAAGGTAGTTTGCTTTCCAGTCTTAGACACAGTTTGCAGAACATCTTCAGCCTTCACATTCCCTTTAACTGTGACCTTCTTCTCCTGCAGATCTATATCATATGTTTCCACCCCTGCATGTAAAATATATTAATTCTTTTTATGTCACAATTCTTTTAATATTATAGACAGTGAGGGAATTCTAATAAAAAATAAATGGTTGTAAGATACTGTCAGCGTTGTCACATACTCATTGCGTATACAATTCACCACCAGTAATTTATCGTTGTGGTATATTCATTACGTATATTTTGTTTATGCATTCAGCGGAATCTCTGTATTTTTTCTTTTTTGGGTGTGTTTTTAGCCACTTAAATATTGAAAAATGTATACGCAGTGCATATACCACGACAATGAATTGCTTGCGGTGAATTGTATACGCAATGAGTATATCACATGAATATGTCACAACGATGAACTGTTGAAAGTGAATTTTCCTGAACTCGAAGATTATAATGATACATATTAAGATTTCGCTTCAATGATCCTAACATACATACAAGTTTAGAATAGACGAATTCTTATCCTCAGCTAGTGGCTATAACAGTAACAAAAAGTTATGGTGGTGAGAATTACCTTCCATTTTATCAAGAACTCTCTTCACAGCTCCAACGCATCCTTGGCATGACATACCCACCTTTAGAACCACAGTCTGCATCTCAAAAACTCAGTTCCATCAGTTATAAATAACATAAACCCAAGAGACCAACACAAAAGAACACCAATCAGTAACTTTTTTCTATTAAATTTCATAGCCAGAAAATAAAAGAAACATAAGCACTATGCCTGCGACATCTCAGCTTTGAAGAATCTTAGAACTTTATCTCAGAAGAAATCAATCCACAAGATTGATTAACCTGCAAACCAATCACATATATATAGACCAAGGAGAGTTTTGCTTTTACACAAAGCTATCTATAAAAGATTTTGTTGATCTGATGGAAAAAGAAGTTTTTTAATTGATTTACATGCAGGACATTTTCATCTCTACGTAATTCATGACGATATATGGAGTAGTAAATAAAAATCTCCATTATTTTTTGTCGAATTATGTCGATGCATTATTCATAAATGGACTGAATTCACTTAATATATAAACCTAAAATTGACATCTTAATTTTTAAACAAGAAGAAAAAGCAAGAATCGGCAGAAAGACATCTAAGATGTAACTCTTTGCTTGGGAAGCCAACGAAAAGACAATGGAACAGATTTTTTATGTTGATTAATGAAAAAAAGGCCAAACTCGTACGCAATGAAAGCCCCGCCTTAGCTGAAAATATCAACGACGCCATTAAATTTAGTTTCAGACTGTAGCTGGGACGACTTTGGCCATTTCTTTCACCCCGTGCTTTGTGGGCCCTCCCACCAAATAGACCCGATGTCGACTACAATGTACTGTTGTGTATATTTTATCCACTTTATTTTATTGGGATAATTACATCAAAATATTTAAATATTTTTTAAGCTAAAGGGTTAAATAGTTTTTCGAAAACATCAATTGTTATTGGATGCAACCAAGGAGGTAAGTTCATGGTGAAATTTGTATATCTATGTCAATTTCTATTTATTTTTAGATTTTTTGTCAAAGAATGGGTTAACATAATTATACATTGACAAATGATATAATATTATGTGAAGTTGAATTCGTTTTCTTATCCATAATCTATGTCTATATTTCCTTCTATACATTTAATAGTGATTGCATCCCTCCATGTCAGGGCATTCATTCACTGTATCAGAATTACTATAACACTATCTTGGGTGAATCCTATGATATGGGATTAGTGCTACACCATGGGAACTAATCCCTAAATTTCAAGTTTTCAAATTTAATTTTTTCTAACTCCCGCCCATTTCAGTCCCACCATGAGCTGACTTGGTACACATTTTGCATGATTTATTGCTATGTAGAGGTATTAAAGGAATTCAATATGCATTCATTCATTAGAGAATCACATCAAGCAAGATTGATTGTAATTCTCACTTCTAGGAGAGATCATTCTAAGAATCTTCTAATTTGGAACACTAAAAGGAACCTAATCCTACATCATCATTTTAGAGCATTTGCATGACTAAGAGTGTTGTATTCATTCATTTACATGACTATAAAGCCAATCTAATCAAGGAAGTAGAGTTAAGAGAACATGAATCTTGTAGTCTAGTAATCTTCCAAAGGTATATTTAAATAGTACTAGTTCTTGACAATCAATACAAAGCAAGATATTTGGTGAATCATGAAGGAAAAGGGTGTGATTACTCACATCAAATCTATAAGTCATGGGAAGGATCTACACCAATGAAAGTGTCCTAGAGCCAAAAATTCAACCCTCCATAGAGTCTATAAGTTGTTATAATTTTGAGACAAGGTATGGATAGAGAATATTATTTTTCAATGAAGTATTTATACATAAAAATGAAAATGTAGACACTTAAAATTGTCCATATCTAAACCACGCCCAATTTTATCCCCTTCCAGCATTAAGTTAAATAAAATTAATTATTTAATTAACATTTCCAATTATCTTCCTAATATTAATTAAATAAATACAAATTAATTATTTACTTAATTTACCTCTATCCCCCTTTCCTTTATAGTCCAACCTTAACAAGGAAAACTTTAAGAAACCCCCCCCCCTCGCCGAAGGTGTAAAATCCTAGCGAATCTTGTATACTTCCCGATAAAAATATTAATTTTAGTGGCGAATTTTTTCTTTTTCGTGAAAAAAAAAATAATGTCCATTGGCGAATCTTTTCTAATCGCTAGAAGTCTGTGGAAAATCCTAGCGAAATGCAATTTTTTTAAAACCACTAAAAATTTTCTATTGGTGATTAAAATCTATTTTCAAACCAATAAAATATTTTGATTGGCGAATTAAACCTATTTTCAAACCAGAAAAAATAATTTTGTTGGCGATTAAAACTTTTTTTCAAACTAAAAAATAAAATTCATTGGCGAATTAAACCTATTTTCAAATGATTAAGAAAAAAACATTGGCGATTTAAACATAATATCAAACTAATAAAAAAAATGCAGTGGTGAAGTGTCAGTGTGCAAATTTTCCTAACCTTAGTTGCAAGTCTTTCTTGGTCATCTTTGTAGTCGATGGGTTGAAGGTTTCGAAAACTTTGAAACTTCAAACTTTGGTTCTAAGGTTCCAAGTTTCAGCGACCACATGACATTATGGACCATAATCGTTCGATGAATTTTCGATGGATGACTGTAGTTGCATTCTGGAAGTATATCTCTCAAGCACTATATTTTTGAATTGAAACCTCTGAAATTACACTAGAACTGTTAGATTTTCAAAAATCAATGGTTGAGATTTTATTAATTATTTAGGTCTGTCGGTCATCCTGCTCTTGTTTACCGTTTAATATTTCCTAAGTCAGACCAAAATATTTTATGACAAAGCCTTAAATCTTAACTCTTCAATCCTGAGGGTTGAGTCTCGTCAACCTAGCGATGTCCCCATTTTAAATTATGCATGTGCATAAAGTTTGTCTTAAAAGAGGGAACGTTCAATGAATTTTCGATGGATGGCTATAGATGCATTCCGGAAGTAAATCCTTGAAGTACTAGACTTGTGAATTGAAACCTCTGGAATAACAGTAGAATCGTTAGATTTTCAGAAATCAATGATTGAGATTTTATTAATGATTGGTTTCAAAAATCAACATATAGTTTTGATCATAAGTGAGTGAAATTTATTGTGACTTATTACCTAGGACATTGATAATCATTTTAAGGTAAAACAAGACATTTAATTCTCTCTTTTCAATGCATTGAAGTACTCTACCTTTCATTTATTCTATTAAAATTCTCAATTTGGTTGTGGTACTTAGCGGCGGTGCAAATTAATACCATATGAATAGCCAGAGTGATTGATTGGATAGCTTTATATTGAAAACTGCATGAAGTACTATAGAATCATAGATGATGGCATCAATAATCTAGTGATTTTGACAATCGATAGCTTGCGTGGCACTGCCGATTTTGACAATTGACAGCTTGTCAGCTTGAGGTACAGTTTGCAATTTTGCATGTAGCCAGCTTGAGGTATTGATTAAGTTGGATTTTTGGTTAGCGCGAATCACAATTATTACTAAGTAGATAGTAGTAATTATACACAACATCATAGCTCACACGTGACATGTGTGAACTGTACAAGGTACCAAGTTGGTAGTGGCACTTTTAGCGTCACTTTTGGCCCATAAATAAGGATAGTGAGCACAACTAAAATCATTCATTTAATTGTCATAAGGGTTTTCATTTTGTAGGGTTAATAACTTAATAAGGATTCAGGAAGAAGATGATGCGGTATTATTGGAGATGCTCTCCATTCTCCTGCCTCCAATTATGTAGTTACAAAGTAAAAGACCAATTTCTTTCAAGTTCATAATGGGTGGAATTGGAAAGAAGTTGATTTGGTTCACCTAACTTCTTAGACAGGTTTTGAACCAGGATGAGGAGCTCTGATGGACATAACTGATATCCCAATGCATGGAGGCTGCAAGTAGAAGATGGGAGCAGTTTACTACCCCTCATCGTTTGCATGGTTTCCCAGGCAATTCCCATGCATTTAATTTCAATGCTCATCTTTTGCAAGGGAGCAATTTTACTAGCCCTCATCTTTTGCATCAGTCTAGTTCTGAAAGGGGCTAAGCACATTTTGTATCTTCACAGCTCCCATTTCCCCAGTTTGATCGGGCCCCCTTTCCCCATGCATTTATTTTTAGAGTGTATGGCTAACTCAACAAGTCCCATGTGTTAATTTTCAGAGCTCATAGTTGACCCGGAAAGTTCCATTTATTTTTAGAGATACATGTATCATATTTAAGTTTTCAACTTTTCATCAACGATCCAGCAGAAGCTTGGCCCTTGCGCTTACATTTGTATTTGTACTATGTAATAATGTGACATTGTAATTCAGTTGTAATAAAATAAATGGTTGTGCTATTAATGTGACATTGTAATTCATTTTATTAAGTCCTTTGAAAGTTAAGTGCTATTAATGGTTGTGCAATGTGCTATTAATGTGACATTGTAATTCATTTTATTAAGGCCTTTGAAATGTTAAGCTTTTGGTCCCTTGGCCTTGATGTCAATCCTAGCACATTAAATTTTAAAGCAAATTTAAAACACATGTTTTATGTTTATTATTTATGTCATAAATTACTCAACCATTCGATTAGCATTTGATGTATGGTTGTAGTTGCATTCTGGAATGAAATGCACAGAGTGCTACGCTTGCAAACTTAAGCCTTTAGAATCACCCTATAACCGTTAGATTAACAGAGATCAACAGTTTAGAATTTGTTGTCAATGCAAGAGTAAATCATTGTTTTTAATGGCTTGTTTTAAATGTTGTCAGCCATGTACATTGTACTACCTAATTGTGTACTGTGTAGTCCATAAGTAATGAGTAGATGTTTCGGTGTCATTCAGTTTGCTCATTGTAGTGCACCACCCTGTTCTAGGTTTCACAGTTCCACTTCCAACAAAGCCATTCCAATAACCCAGTTTCAAGCTTCAACGTAGTTTCAACTTCAAGAATCAAAATTCAAAATTCGAGTAAGTTAAAGAATTCATGTGGCTACATTTCATCGCTTGACGTTTCTTAAAATCTTATTTTGTCAAACTTTGAAGTTTAGGTTTAGAGTTAAGAGTAATCTAGGCTTAAGAATTAAGAAAAATTAAGAACTACTAGGGAATTCACAAATTTCATATTGTTGATTGTATCAGCATGTCTACCACCAATACCACTAGAGAAATGTCAGATAAAAAAATACATTATGCAAAATTGCTTAAAACCCCAAGTTTCACTGATGAATACCATGATATTTATGATCTTGAAACCTATGGTAGGCGTAACTCATAAATTATATTTTCATTTGAGAATAAAGTTGCAAAGCAAATGCAAGTTAATAGTATCAGTGCACCGTGGGTAACTGGATTAGGGTGCATGATGTTACATGAGGTTTTCCCTTGCCCAAAATTTATCATGGTTTGTGCCCTAAATTATGATGATAACAAAAGAGAAATTGTTAATAAAGATAGCAAAGAAGAATTGTTATCCATTAATTCAAAAGAACTTGGAAAAGTGTTGGCCTTGGTGTTTACAACCGAAGAATTTGGAAATGTCCACGTTGACCTAGAAAAGCTTGCTAGTGATTATGAAGCAATGGATGAAATGGAGAAAAATTATTTCTTAAATCTAGAATAGTTCAGGATATAAACAAATTGAAAGGTGATCATAAGCCTCCTTATGATTTGGATATTTTTAAACCATGGGTTTAGGATACTATTTCCATGCTAGCATTTTGCCTCGGATTGGATAGCAATTTGGAAGTGGGTGCATGCCTCCTTGAAATGGTGTATAATATCCATTATGGTGTTCCACATGCCAAATATAATTTTATTGAGCATATTGTAGAATCCATGCATAAACAATTTTTAATGATTAAAGGAGGTTCCACCAAAACATTTAGGTTCACAACCTACTTGTGTTATCTTTTTTTGTTTAAATTCAGAGCAATGTTTCAGACCAACAAGCTTCAAATTCATCCCTATGGTAATAGTAATCCTGAGCAAAAGAAAACGGCTCCAATATATGAATGGACCACTATTATAAGGTTGCATGATTCTCGAAGGAACTACAGTCATTTTGTAGACTACTTTTTGGCTCCATTGCATCAAGCAATTACAAATACTCCAATGCCTAGATTGCCTATGTCATGTAGAAACTGCATTCAACTAGGAAAAGAAATACAATTGGTTGATTAGTACTTAATGGAAGAATATATTGTGCTAAGATTTTATGGATCAGAAGTACAGCCATACAAACTTCCAATACATGTGACAGAAAGGGTTTTTTCTTTGGAATATGTAAGGTAGATGCAGAGTACTGATGAAAGACACTTTAGTGGTCAAGGGAAGAAGACCTTATTTCCTTCTTTACCTTTTTCATGTGGAGGGATGACATTTGAGAGAAAAGAATTTAGTGTGGCACATGATCTTTTGAATTTTTTTTATTTTGATGCTATCTGTCACTAGCAGTATGATCCATCTGACACCATTAAATCAATGATTGTGCTCAATAGGAATGCTAGAAGTAGAATTCAACATCAAAGTAAACCCTTGCTTGAAAACTTGAGAAACAAGGATTCTTGGGATGAGGTCAAAGTAGCAATGGAGAAAAGTGCTACTAAGAATGGTATTTCTTTTGAACAATTGTTAGCAGAAATTATGGTATTGCATCAAAAGACAATTAGGAGGTACAACATTTTTTATGAAAAAAGTCATAATCCATCTAGTAGAGTAAAAATGCCAGATTCTCTAGAGAAGGAAGATACAGAAAAAAATTGGTCACAATCAAAAATTACTACCTTTTGGTCTATGAGGAAGGACCTAGGTGATCCAAGAGCTCTTGCAGAGTATGGAGATAATGAAGAAGATCTTGAGTTTAGCAAATTATGGAATATAGAGCATCTAAATGAACAAGAAGATGAAGAAAGTGATGATGATAGGAAAGAAGAGAGCCATGTCAATTTCAAACTTGGTTTAAGTGAGGCCACAAAAGAAGCATTTACTACAGGAGTAGCCATGGCTGAAAAAATGGGTTATGAAGGTGGTCCTTTGGGGTCCCAAAGACAAGGCCCTTGGATGGTAATAGATGTAGAGCATAGAAAACCAATTGGTAAATCTGGCCTTGGGGTTGGAGGTGAAAAAGAAGACCTAGGGTATACAAGTCAATTTGTTAGAGCTTCAAGTTCAAATCCTCGTCCTCATGGGCAGACACAATCGAGTATGTGCAGGATCATGATGGGCCAAAAAGTGGCAATATGATAGGTATTTGTAGGGTATGTGGCTGATGACTTTTTTTACCTAAAATTGATGAAATGAAAAGGGTTTTTAAAAGATATTCTTAGCTTTCCACCAATATAAATTATGCTTTACTTTGAATTTAATATATAATTATTATTCATTTTCTATTTGAAATACAACTAAAGTGTTGATTGATAGGTTGATTGAAAAACATCTATAGTTTTCAAATGGTATAACATTTCTTAAATCCAAAAAATGCATTACATTCTATGCTTCACATACTATAGGATTAAAAAAATAAAAATTGAATTTCATGAAGTTTTGACCAAGTTAAGGTGGTCAGACATATGAGTTTTTATATTTTTTAAAAGTTGTAATAAAAAATTCATAATTAATTATTTACTTGGAAAAAATTATAAAAAAATATCCATCACATCCGGACATGGGTCCTCTACTTATGTCTAAAATATTATAAAAAAATATTATCATTTTATTGTGGTTCTAGGGTGGTTAGACAGACACCTACTTCTTATTTTTTCCCTGAAATTTTAGTACTACTGCATTGAAATTTCAAATTTTTACCAAATATTTTTTTTTTTAAATAAACCTAGTAGTTTAGAAACTACATTCAATTTGCTACAGATTCTATTCTTACATATTTTTGAAATAATATAGATAACTTATTCAAATTTTTACATCAAGTTGCCTAACTCTGATTTTTCTGAATTTTTTGCCTCTTAACCTGGCATGTTTTTTCCATATGATCCTGCACATACCCAATCACAACTAGGACATGCCCATGGTGGAGGGCTTAGTGCAACTGGAACTACCTCTGGTGGCGATGGTATGGGTAGTAGTACTAGTAGTGGTCAACATGTGCTACAACAGCAAATTACACACAAGAGGAAACACAATATACCAAAGAAACACCAGGCGATCAAGGCATACAGAAGAGGCAAAGGATTTTGACAGGTCCAACTCCAAGTCACACTACCAATGGATCCACCACAAAGGAGTTATTTCCAAGCACTCCCCCAATGCCAGTTAGTCTAGTTGTGACATCATTAGCAACTGAAAGTACTCCTATTCCTTCGCCATTCAAGCATTCCATTGTTCCTGCATCCCCGGGTTTTGATTACATTGAAGAGTTTAAAAAGAAATCAAAATTGAATAAAAAATAAAAGAAGCAACTGATGGAGAGTGCATCTACTCTAACTTCAGAGCCTGCAACAACCATGGTATTACCCACATTTGACACAAGTAAAGAAATCATGGAGTACACATTTCTTGTTCCCACAATTCAAAACAAACCAGCAAATCAGATGGCTCCATTTGAATTCCAGGTGAACAATTTTCAATTAGATTTTTCTGGACTCAGAAATACTGACAAAATTAATGTATCAAAGAAGAAAAATGAATTGGTGTACACATCATTGTTGAAGCAAGATAGAGAGAAAAAAAGGTTGCATACTCAAATTGAAAAGTTATAGGCAGACCAAGCAAATGAGAAAGCAAAGAGGAAAGCAGCAAATAACAAGAGCAATGAATTAGAAAAAAGAATTAAAAAAATTGTCTCTACATTAACAAGCAAAGAGGATAAGCAGAATGAGACTGCAGTGAATGAACTAAAGCAAAGGCTAGATGAGAGCAACAAGAAATATGATGAGGAAAAATCCACTTCAGAAAAATTAAGACTAAGCATTGCAAATGGAAATGCACAGTGGGAACAAAAATTGGAGAATGAGAGAAAAGAAATGAAAGATTGGAGGCAGAGCTGCTGAAAGCAAAAAATGAAATTGAGTCTTGTCAAAATAAGTTATCTTCATTTTGTAGAGAAACAATGAGGCATATGAAACAAAATATTTGGGATGAAATAATGTAGGGGATTGATCGTTTGTGTAACATGTTTCAATAGATTGATGCTATTAGACAACATCATAAGAAGCTCAACAAATATTTAATGGAGAAAAAAAATGTGTTGGCATTAGAGAAATCAGCAAATCAAATTCAACAAACAGTCTACAAAGCCAATGACAATGTTTTGAAATCAAAAGGGATTACTAATCGACTTGCTACATCAATGACATTGTCATCTAGATCATTGAAAAGTGTTTGAGAATGCATGAAACAGAGAAGTATTTGTATTTGGATACAAACAAGATGAAGAAGGTGGATGAAAAGTTAAGGAACTGAACACAGATCTTGGTTTACCAAAGGATTTTGACACAAATGAGTGATTCGTTGGATGGAATGATTTCAGAAAGAAGGTGGAGGATGCAAGGAAGATTGATTTAGACCAGTTTCTTCAAAACCCAGATGTGGTGACCTATTTGGATTCCATCAAACCATTGCTAACCCTTAATGCAAAATTGATTGAAGAATCCAAGAGAGGTTCCAATTTGAATCATGAATTGTTATCAAATCTTCGAGTCAAACAACATCAATTAGAACAAATGAAAATTCCAACACCTGAAGAGTGGAAGTTGCTAGAAAAGGTGATGCAGTGATTTAATTTTTGATAATATGAGTTTCCAAGTTCCAACTCAGCTCTATGCAGAGTTGTCTTTGAGCAATATTTTTAATTTCCAATGCCTTTATGTATTCCTTCATGTGATAATCAATTTAATAGCTCAAATTTAGACTTCAGTAATCTGTTGATGTTCAATTATCTGTATTATTTATTATATCATTTGAAGAAAAAGTCTAGTAGTGGTTTCAACTTCTAGATATGCTTTAAACGATTGTTGATGTTCATTGTTGTATATGCTACTAATACTATTGTTAATATGTTACTAATACTATTCACACATCAATACTCAATCTTCATGACTACTTAGCAGATCCACTAAACATTTATATGAATTCATGCTTTAATGATTTAATCAAGGTACTTTAACTGGTTCATTAAACCAAAGCCAAAATTAAAACATACATCAATACATATTGCATAATATTAATGACAAAGAAGATTAATGAAAGATCATTGATCATATTTCATTAATAATTAATGTAAAATTTTACAGCTGGAGAAACAATAGACTCAAAATAAGGGAGCAAAACAGGTTTAGTCGCTAGTCCATAGAGTTTTATAACCTTGTCACAGATCTATTTCTAAATTGTCATAACTTCCTGATTCCCCAACTTGGTTGATGGTTCACTTTGTTGAGTTGCAAGCCTTTCTTGGTCATCTTTCTAGTTGGTGGGTTGCTGGGTCGGAGGTTTCAAAAACTTCAAAACTTCAGACTTTGGTTCTAAGGTTCCAAGTTTCAACGACCACGCAACATTATTGACTTATCTTTCCTTTCAAAGGCATCATCATTTGACACCTCATTGAATGCTACATACGGACTAATATAAAATATAAAATACAAAATATCACAATTTCATGGAATACAACATAAAATATCAACTACAGTTTGACTTTGGAATATGATTCATGAAGTACAATATAAAATAAAATATCATGAAGTGAAATGATTCACAATTTCATTGAATACAATATAAAATATCATCAACTACAGTATGGAATGTAATGGAAACTGATCCATGAAGTGCAGTATAAATATCTAAAAGCTGCTAATTCTCTTCCATTTCTCAAATGGCGTCAGGGTCCTCAAACTGACGTTCATCATCAGATAAAGTAAAAGAGTCGTCTTGAATTTGATTCCAAGTCTACTCTTCATTTTCTTTGGATTGTGTCTCAAATTCAACATTCATTACATGTCATTTTTGTCAATGTCATCTATCTGAGTCCCATTGCCACTGCCAATTCCACCAGTACCATCCTTTGGAATTGGAGTGTTGCACAACCTGGTCCCTCTTCTTTCACATGTGGACCTCCAGATTGTGAGTGCCCTTTCAAAAGGAAAATTTCTGACATTATACACAGTTCCTTTCATCCTCAAGCAATTTTCCAAATTCTTGTCTAGTTTGTTTCTTAACTTTGATTTCAAAAATGCCAATGTACTAAAAAATCTCTCATCCTCCACTAACCCCAATATCATTGTTTGACATAAATCAGCAAGTTTGAAATATTTTGATATTGAACCACACAATATTTCACTCTGACCTAAGTTTGTCCAAACCTTTTTTATTGATCCCGGTTCAAAGGCCTTATCATTGCCCATGGATTTATGCTAGTCATTCATAGCTATTGCAAAACTCCCACATTGTTTTCTAAGCTTAGCTTCATCTAAAATTCCTTCTATTTTCTACTCATTGTATGTTACAATTTTCAAAAATTGTTCGATCAATATTTTACGTGAGCATGAAAAAATGTGGGGTTATCTCAATTTTCCCAAAATTGAGGATACACAATACTCATGGATTCAATTATTTAATGTCAAGGGAATCTTTCACGAATCTCTGAGGAAAGAGGTTTTGCAATTTCCTTCAAATTATCACCAACAGATTTAACAATTGCTCAAAAATCTTCCACATTAACAGCTACTTCTCTGGTAGAGCGTATGGTTGTCTTAAATTGGTACATTTGTATCTCATATCCATGTACAAAGATGCATAAGTTCTTGCTTGAATTAAACTATAAATAATTATCAGGATCATTCAAAACAGTAATTTTCCACCACATGAAGTAATTTGTGCCATCTTGTGTTAGATCTAGATATAGATGATCGAGGGCCAAGCATGTATGTTTACGTAGATTGGCATATTCATTAATATACATAGTTCTATCTTGGGATTTCTTAACAAGCTCATTCTCACATCTAGCATGGGGAGAAGACTAGTTAAAGTCAAGAATGTATCTATATCTCTTAACCTATGTAAGAGGTCAGGAGCTTTGTCTACTGTGTTGCGATGCTCGTACATCACTCCAATCAAGGATTGATATTCTGAAATAACTCGTTGCACTAGTCCATGTAGGGAGATCCATCTGGTATCGACATCCTTGAGAAGCTTGCTTCCTGGTGTTATTCCCTTAGCAAAATTTTGAAATTCTATGAAACGTTTAGGACTTTAGCAGAAGTATGTGTGGATCTCGCGGACTAGATTTTTGACTTTTGATACTGTAGGAAACTTGCTTACAGTTTTGAATGCTAAATTCATTCTATGGGCCATGCAATGAATGTCAAGCATGTATGGTGCACAAGTAGCTTGTAACTTTGTGCAAACACCGGTCCTTTGACCTTGCATCACTGCAACTCCATCGACTCCTACACACACCAACTTTTTGGCAATTGTCAACTCATCCATACCTGCAATTTCATTCAAAGATTTCTTGACTAGTTCAAATATATTTTGTGTTGTTGAACTATCCTTCATTTTATGAACATAGAGAAGATGAGCTTGGCGAACATGTTGTACAGTATACAAATGCATACAGACCCAAGAAGTATTGTCTACCAAGTAAACTCATCTAAAGATAATGCAATAAAATTTGACTCTTTTACTTTAACCTTTAAATCTTCCTTCTCCACTATAGCAAGATATTTTTCCCATTCCCATCCAGCGTTTACTGACCAATGTGAGTAGGGATAGTGAGGAACATTCAAAAAATATAATAAACCATAATATTCTGGGTAGTCTATCATAGGATGCCCTCTAGACAAAATATGAAAAACAATAGTCATTTGAACAGTTTTTGACAGATTTGTTGCTTCAATTTCTTTTCCAAATTGAGTGTCAAGTGTACCTTTACATGCACCAAGCTTCAACAGTCTTTGGTGATGCACTTCATAATCCGTGGCATACCTAACATGAAGACATTCTTCCTTTGATTTCTATCATACAACTGATTGTTCCTTTCCGTCTATGATTTTTTTTCATAAAATTTACCGATATTCTTTTCTATAGTGTCAACTTTAGCTACAACATCTTATCTCTTCCACATTTCCAAGTACAAATCGTACATTTGGCCAATTTTGCATTTTTAATATTGTTTGATTCCCCACTAGTTCAATGAATGGGTACTTTGACAACCAACCAAGTTGAAAACTCCTTGTCATTTCCCACTCACACCCCCTTTTTGGTTTATTTTTCCTTTTCTTGCTACCAACATCATCATCCTCATCCAAGTCAATTATCTCATTCTGGCTAACCGGGCCCAAGGTTTCACTTGGAACATCTTTTGGGGTATTGCTATCCTGATTTGATACATTTTGATTTAAATCAATGAAAATCTCAACTTGACCTTCCGGTGGTGGTGAGGTATTGGGAATGCTACCAATATTTGGTGGAAGAGTTGTTGATGTAGCTCCATTTTGACCTGATGGATGAGAAGCTTTGGCAATTCCAAAGTAAGACTGTATGGTACATCTAAGTTTTTTGCATTTTGATGGCCTCTCAGTCTCTTCACCACCCTAAGGAGTAATAGGAGTCTAAGGAGCAGCAGGAGCCTTACCACCCTAAGGAGTGAAAGGAGTCTGAGAAGTGGCAGGAGTCTCTTCACCACCCTAAGGAGCAGCAGGATTCTGAGGAACAGCAGGAGCCTTACCACCCTGAGGAGCAGAAGGAGTCTGAGAAGTGGCAGGAGTCTCTTCACCACCCTGAGGAGTGGGAGGAGCCTTACCCTTGTTGCTTGAGTCACTCAGCATATTGATCTTTGATTTTCTCTACATATTCATCTCTCACTTCGAATAAAAACTAGAAAAAAATGTCTTCTTGTTTAAGGATAGAGAATAATAATATAGATCTCATTCCCTACTCAATATCATCTTTAAGACTAAAGCAAGAATGGAAAAAAGATAAAGAAAAATTATTATTATAACTAATAACACTATGAAGAAATGATCACTCACCTTTAAGTCTACGTTTTCAACTTTGGCTGACTCCGAATAAATGACACTTTCGATTGTATTTATTTATGTTCAATGAATGGATTAATAATATTCCTTTCAGTTTCAATGATTTATCAAAGATTGTGTGAATGGAAATGCAATAGGTTTATAATTAGTGTGATAAGTGTTGTTCTTTAAATATGGTGCAGAATCACATATCAAATTCAATACCATGGAATACAACATAAAATATTTGGCTTTTCCTAAACTTAGTCACTAGTCCTCAGACTTATATAACCTTGTCGCGGAGTTCTAAATTTTCATAACTTTGTGATTCCTTGACTTGGTTGATGGTTCACTTTGTTGAGTTTCAAGTCTTTCTTGGTCATCTTTCTCCTCAGTGGGTCGAAGGTTTCAAAAACTTCGAAACTTCAGAGTTTGGTTCCAACTTCTAAGGTTCACTTTGTTGAAGCAAGAATGGAAAAGAGATAAAGAAAAATTATTATTATAACTAATAACAGTATGAAGAAATGATCACTCACCTTTTAAGTCTATGTTTTTGGCTTTCACTGACTTCCGAATGGAGAAGTATAGAACCTCAAAACTGAAAAAAATGTGTAGGAATAAAGGACACTTTCGATTGTATTTATATCAATCCATGATTCCATATTTGGTGAATTCCACAAGATTTTTAAATGGTATATTAAAAATTTGGCGAATCCTACATGCTTATACAATGATACGTTGTAATTTTCAAGGCGAAATGTGTCCTCAAATGTAATTATTTTTTAATGTTATTGGCGAAATAGGTCCTCATGAGAAACTATTTATAAATTTTAATTGGCGAAATGGGTCTTCACAAGAAACTATTTGTAAATTTTAATTGGTGAAATGGGTCCTAATACAATGCCGTTTTAATAGTATTGGAGAATATGTAGGTGTTTTATTAAATGCTTTCAAGATTCCAGGCAAAAATATTAGTCAGTCCAATTGAAACGCATAGTTTGACAATGGTGAATTTTTTGCTTAAATATGCCTCATAAAAAAACTCATTGGTGAATGGACATGCATTGGCCTATAGTTCATAAAATCTAGGCGATTGGACACCCTGTTGGGTGCGAGAAATTTGCCAATTTCGACTTGGCCAATTCCTAGAATTCGCCAATTGGCAAAGATTTGCCACTAAAGTTTTCCCTGAACCTTAATTAATTGAATTCAACATATATTTAACTAAGTGGTCCTTTCACATTCCTATCCTCCAAAATTTAAATAAATATAAACTATTTATTTAATTCCTCATTTTTCTACCTCAAGCCATTACTTGACTAAAATCAAATAATTAACTAATAAATCCACTTGCATATTCCTAAGCATGTTTAAGTCATGGTCAAATTTACACGTCATACAAGTACATGTTCCATCAATCTCACTTTTTTTAAATCCTTTCATTCAATCTCCTCTATCTATTTCTCTAAGAAAATATTCACCCTTTACATGTATCCAAAAAAGGTCAATTTTTTATTCACCCTTTTATCTCCTCCTAAGATAATCTTGACCATCCAAGCCCCTTTGATGTTAGCTTTCTTCAAGTGCACCAATCACAAGGTGTCACTTAGAGGCCCATCCACTCTTCAATCCTATCAAACATCCTCAATCATTGATATCTTAGATCAATCTCAACCCTTGATTAATTATCCCTTCAATCTCTAAACAAACGCTTTCATAGGCTATTTTTATAAGCCTTATTGGATCCAAAGTCATGTTATAAATTTGACTATCCACACGCATTATTTCTCAAACTTGAATCTATTGGAGCATAGCCACACACATCTTGTGTGTACAATAAGGAGTTTTGAGTGAAACACTTATTTTGTTTTACCTTTCTATGCAATTCCTTTCCTTAATCTAATGTGTCTTTTAGGTGTAAAATAGGATTTAAATTTATTTTTAGTCCTTGTTTTATATTATTTATCTTCATTATTCACATTTTGGAATGTCTAATGGAAATAATATCTCCAATCTAACTTTCTCTTAATATTTTTGTGATTTTTTGTTGTAAGTTTCTATTTTGATGAATCTACCCCTATTTTTAACATATATAATACATAGATTGACATTTATGCCTATAGAGTTGTATTTATATTATGAGGAAACGTATATTGGAATTTTTCTTGTAGATTGTAACATCTACTTCCCAATTTATTATTTGTGCTTCTATGATAAGAACCCTTCCCTTTAACAACCCTAACATCATTTTTATCTCATTTCTTGGGATTTCGACATATTTTGCACCAATTTTTTGTAGGTTTCTTCACTCCTAACTATGAAGTAGTAAAATTGATCCTAGATCTAACTAGGATTAACTTATTTTCACTTGACTCCACATTTGGACACAAAACCAACTAGGGTTGATGATTAGCTTGATGTCACAAGGGAGAGCCAATCTGCTAGGGTTTATGTCTTTTTGAGTTTTCAAGAAGATGAATTTTGTGTGTTATAACAAAGCCTATTTGGCATAAACCCTAGATCTAAAAATATAATTTATTGCACAAATGAAAATGGAAACTGTCAAAACAATTACATATCTGAGAATGAGATACAAAGAGGAAATTCTGATAAGATTTTGAGCCTGAACTACAAGGACAAGGATGTGGATTCCCTAGACCTAAGATGCCCATTTTTTGGGATCTAAAAGCTCTAAAATGTAGGTTGCAGTTTTCTCTATGTTTCTTGTGGTTGTCTCTTGATGAAACTTCCAAATTTGAACTACACACATGAAAAGAAGGGGAAAGGTTGTGTTGTATAGGGGCTTACCTAAGTCAAAAATTTTGGTATTTGTACCTCCACTTACAACTATTGATGATGATCAAGACGGCATACCCTAGGTCAGGAAAAGGCCAAAATAATAATAATTGATTGAAATGATAAATTATAAATGAAAATGTTACCTTTGGTATAAAATCCTTGATGAATTGATGCCACGCCACAAGTTATCAAAAATGTTGATTGATCTATGCCTTGATTTCTTGATAGACCTATAAGGTTAGTTCACAGAACATAATAGATTGTTGTAGTTGTCATGTAGAGGATAATTCAATACATCTTCATACTTTAGCATGATTGACCATAATAGCTTATTGCACATAATTACTTCCTTCTTCATAATTTCTTGCAATCATGACATTGATTGATGAAAGCATTGTAATAATGCTACTAATTCTTTCCTTGAATCTACCTTTACTGATTTTAGGATGTTCAATTTTCTCAAAAGATTTTTTAATACTTCAAATAGTGAAAAAAATTGTATTTATAAGCAATTCTTTAATTTATGCTAAATAAATTGTTGGCAATTGATAAATTAAATTTTATTTTTAAATGCTAAAATTCCAACACTAACATACTTAAATTGGGGCCAAAATAGGTTGTACAAGTGCTAGCACCCTAGTCCCAACCTGTTTTGAGGCCATAAGTGTTGGTAAATGAATATTAAATTATAATCCCTAATTTAATCCTAATTTCTTGAAAATGGTCTCATGAAAACTAAAATTCAAATTAGGTCTAGCCACATAAGGGGGAGCTAAACCATGTGTGAAATTGTCAAGGGTGATAATTTACGATACTACATTTAGCCCCCACTTTAGTGAGAGTATGAACTTATGCTCATGCTCACACTAAAGTAATGATAAGCCAAGAATATTTCTTCTATCCAAACATTAGAGAGGTAGGATACATCGAATATAGGGTATGATCTAGCCCCCAAGCTCAAGATCTTATGAAACAACAATATAAAGTCAAATTAACACACATACATAAGGTGCAATACAACATTACAAACATGAAGCATACACAATGAAGAAACAAAGAAAA
>VDFB02340608.1:0-20901 GCA_007258455.2 Sequoia sempervirens | reverse complement strand
AATATTCAATGCCACTCGATATATATATATTCCTCCCATTCTGTAATATCCATTCTATATTTTGATCTCATTGATTCCCTGCTTGCATTGATCATCATGAAATTCACAAGTCTATCCTTGTTAGCGATCACAGCTTTCATTGGACTAGTCAGTCCCTGCACACTCGGATATCCAGATGGTAAGTTAATTTGTTCCAATTTACTTTTACTTTCATTGAAAAATGATGCCTGCAAATTTTACACTCTGATTCGTGCTGGCGTTGGTTTCTATGAAGGATTTCTGAGTATTAACTGTGGCGCTTCAAACAATAAAACGGATGGATATTTCGACTGGATTACAGATTCCTCGTTCATCAAATTCAGAAACACTTCATCCACGCCTCCATTCGGTTCTAACGACTTCGGCTATCAATACCAGTCTCTGGCTTATTTTACAAATCTGGAAGCAAATAAATATTGCTACTTACTCCCCGTGACAGCTCATAGACTTTTCCTGGTAAGGGCTACATTTTCCTACGGAGGATTTGAAAATCTTCCTTTAGCAAGCATATTTGATTTAATCGTAGATGGAATCCATTGGGATAAAGTGGACATGGAGAATTTATATAAGAATAACAGCCTTTACCACGAGATCATCTTGACTCCGTAAAGTGATAGTCTGAGTTTATGCCTGGCTAGAAATTCAGAGACACAAGATAGTCGCTATGTGTTCATTTCCACCATTGAGTTGAGGCGGCTACATCTCCAATGTATAACTCCACTGATGTCAACAACAACGCTTTAGTTCTATTGTCTCGTCAAAATTTTGGCAGCTCCGATTTTATACAGTAAGTTTAATAATAGTTTATTTCGGGCCTGACATTTGAATCTATTCAGTTGGCAGTCTAATCTGATGTTGTGGTATTATAGGTATCCGGACGACCAGTTTGATCGCTATTGGAGTCCTCTTATGATGCAGTCGGCAAAAAATATCAGCACGAACTCGTCTTTCGAGACAGGGTTATGGAACAAACCACCATTATCTGTATTACAGACTGCTATGACATCGCAAGCAGGGGAAGACCTGCTAATTTCAGACGAGCTTGGTACTGTCCTTAACAACGGCTCTTATTATATTGCTCTTTACTTCTGCAACATCATTGATGAGACGAGACTTTCAGGGAACCGCACGTTCCAAGTCTTCATTAACAATGATGAAATAGCGGAGCTAAATTTTCCTTCATATCTGTCCTGCTGGGGCTTATATCAGATGGTAAACCTTAGCGCAATGGACAGTCCTGAAATAAGATTGAGTAATCTAGAAGGATCCGACGTGGGGCCATTTATAAATGCAGCTGAAGTATATCAAATGGTAAACATCAACAATATGACAGACGCCAGAGACAGTACGTTTGTTTCTCCCTCGGCTTCATTACACTCAACTTTATTAAGAGACAGATTTTAATTTTTCTTTGCTTATTAAAATTCTTTGTTAGTTTCTAGTAGAAGCGCTTATCAATTTCCCATGTTTGCATTGAAAAAACGATAATTGATAGCAGCCCAATATTTTTAGTCAGTCTGCTTTGCCATTGTCATGCCTGGATTAGTCTTTAATGAAAGGGAAATAATATGGTTGTCTAGTATATTTTATTCTCAACATCGGCTAATGTTTTAGAGGTGTGTGGCACAGTACTTGCTATTAGGCAGATAGCAGATACAGTGAATGTTCCAGATGATTGGACGGCAGGAGATCCATGTTTGCCTGCAGGTTTTCCATTAACCGGTGTTATCTGCAATGACGAAAATCCCCCGCGAGTGATTATTGTGTAAAATTCCTTCCTTAAAATAATTATAGAAATTCATTAAAACTCGGAGCAATGAATACCTTAAGTGTCATTTCGGCACTGAAGGCTGTTAACCCATATAACTTCATCTCTTTTCAGGAATTTAACAAATAGGGGTCTCACTGGCAAGATACCTCCAACCATAGCCAAATTAACGGCATTAACTCAGCTAGTAAGACATCCACCCGCCTCCACTAGTCTTGGAAATCAAACTTACTCCATACATAATGTCTAGCCTTGTGGCTGTGAGATACATGAGACTTCCAACAAGCCTCTTAAACAGAGTTGGATCAACATTAGACCCTCTATCATCCTTGCTTAGTTTCAGACCTGTCACTGTAGGTGTTGGTGTAGGTTTGCACTTCATCATATTAAACCTTTTCAAAATGTCATTTGCATATTTTGACTGTGAAATAAAAATACCATTTTCATTTTGATTCACTTCAATGCCCAAAAAATACTTCATCAGACCTATGTCTGTCATTTCAAATTCTTTTTTCATGTCTGCCTTGAACAGATCAATTGACAAATTGCCAGTGAAAATTAAATCATCAACATATAAGCATACTATCAGTATTTCACCTTCTTCATTCATTTTTGTATACAGTGTGGGCTCACTGCTACATCTATTAAATCCATTCAGCAAAAGATAACTGTCTATTCTGCTGTACCAAGCTCTTGGGGCTTGCTTCAATCCATACAGTGCCTTTTTCAATTTGTAAACTTTGTCTTCTTGACCCAAAATTTCATACCCAAGTGGCTAATCCACATAAACTTCTTCTTCTAAATAACCATTTAAAAAAGATGACTTTACATCCATTTGAGATACAGACCACTTATTCTGAGCTGCTAATGTTAAAATCATTCTTATAGTATCCAATCGTGCTACAGGTGTAAATGTCTCATTGTAATCAATTCCAGGCTGTTGTGAATAGCCCTTTACAACCAATCTTGCTTTAAGCTTTTGAACTTTATCTTTTTCATTCAATTTGGTTTTATAAATCCATTTCACTCCAATGACATCTTTGTCTTTTGGAAGACTGACTAGATCCCATGTCTGATTCTTTTCAATTGCTTCAATCTCTTCATCCATAACACTTACCCATTTATCATCTTTGACTACATCTTCAAAATGAACTGGATCTTCTATTTGAGAATAAAATGCAGAAAGAGAAATCTGATCTGAATTATTTTCACCTTCATTTTGCTCATATATATCTCTTATGCTTCTGATTTTCTGTCTTCTCAGACTTGCCAATGTAGGATTTGACATATCACTTGAACTTGTGGAATGTGGACCCGATGGTCCTGCTGTAGATGGTGTTTGTTGTCCTCTTGTTAGACTGCTTCCTTGAATGCATGAGGTTGTTCTTACAATCGATGCTGGTGTCACTTGTGGACCACTTTGCTGAGCTTGAATGGGAGTGGTAGGTGTCACAATAGCTGGAACATTTGTTGATGCTGGAACTTCATTCTCCTCTTAAGGTATATTAGCTGAAATATTGACTGTCTTCTCTATGCTTGCATCCCATGCTTCATCTTCTACAAATTGTACATCTCTGCTGATTATAACTTTCTTTGTTGTTGGATTATAGAGCTTATAAGCTTTGGATTCTTCACTGTATCCAACAAATATACATTTTTCTCCTTTGTTATCTAGCTTCCTTCTCAATTCATCAGGCACATGTGCATATGCTACACATCCAAATACTCTCATGTGAGTAACACTATGTTTCTTCACGTCCATGCTTCTTGGTGCCATATTCATGACATTTTTTTGTTGGACACCTATTCATTATATAAGTGCACAAAGATATACGCTAATATTCATTTGACAAATGTTTGGCTTTCAACATACTTCTAGCCATTTCCATGATTGTTCTGTTTTTCCTTTCAGCTACTCCATTTTGTTGAGGTGTATATCTAGTTGTGAATTGCTTGTGAATTCCATGATCCTTGCAAAAATTAAAAAACTCTCTTGAAATATATTCACCACCTCTATCTGTTCTTAACACTTTGATATAATAACCACTCTGTTTTTCAACCAAATTCTTGAACTGACGAAACAGATCAAACACTTCATTTTTCTGCTTGAGAAAGTAAACCCATGTTTTTCTTGAATAATCATCAATGAATGTCGAGAAAATAAAAAGCTACCACCTATTGAAGGTGTTTGCATAGGTCCACACACAAATCCCCGAATGTATAATAATTTCAAAGGGCTTTTGCCTAGTTGACTTTTACTGTTGGAAATAATTCTCTATGTTGTTTTCCTAAAATGCACCCTTCACATACCCTTTCTGGTTTTTCTATTAAAGGTAGTCCCTTGACCATGCCTTTCCTATGAAGTAAATTTAAACCTCCAAAGTTGAGATGCCCAAATCTCAGGTGCCATAACCAGTTTTCATCTTTAATCTCAGCTTGAAAGATTGTCTGGACTACTGCTGTAGTTTCTTTTCTACCCACTTGTGAATTCATTAAGTGTTGTGCTTGAGCATAATTTATATTCAAATCTGGCCTTATCTTTAAGGGAAACATTCTGTTGTTTGTCATTCTGACTTTTGCAATAAGTTGGTTGCTTGGGTATTTATCTAAAATTGTGCACAAACCATTCTTGAAGGTTACTCTATACCCTTTTTGAACCAATTGCCCTACACTCATTAAGTTATGTTTCAGACCAGGAATAAAATACACATCTGAAATATACCTTTTCTCCCCATGTTTAGTTAGAATATTGACATCTCCTTTTCCCTTAACTGACACTTTGTTGTCATTACCCAATGTAACATCAGACTTTACATTCTCATTTAAACTTGAAAACATTTCTAGATTCCCTGTCATATGATTGCTACAGCCTGAATCTAAAAACCATACATCTTTTTCATTTCTTGAGGCAACATTACAGAGCTAAAACGTTGTGCTTCCTTATCACGAGATTTTGATTTTGACCTTCTCTTGAAAAATTTGCATTTTGTCTATTATTATCATCTTTGCTTCTTTCTACACTCATTCATATAATGCCCATATTTTTTCTGATGAGTGACATTGGACTTGAGATTTATCATACCTTTGATTTTGTGGTGATTACATTGTTGGGTTTTGGCTTGAGCCTTGATTGCCTCTTCCACTTGAGACTTGATGAAATTTGTATCTTTCACCTCGTAGAGTTTCTTCCTCTTCCTCTTGATCTACCTACGCCTCTTCCTTGTTGTTGAAGCTTTGAGTTTTGAAAGCATGCTCTAGTGATGTATTTGCTAACCTCTTCAGCCTGTGTTCATGAGAAATTAGAGATGCATACAACTCATCAACAGAGAACTGTGAGAGATTCTTTGTCTCCTCTATAGCAACTACAACTGGTAGAAATTTTGTGGGAAAACTCCTAAAAATCTTTTCAACAATTCTGGTATCTTCCAGATTCTCTCCACGAGACCTAATTTGATTAACCACCCCAATTATTTGGGTGTAGAATGAGTCTACAGATTCATTGTCCTTCATACATATTGTTTCAAAATCTCTTCTTAGCATTTGTAGCTTTGTTGTTTTAACTTTTGCCATGCCTTGATAGGCTATTTGAAGTATGTCCCATGCTTCTTTGGACTTTTTTTCTGCTGAAATCCTTGGAAAAATGCTCTCATGTACAGCTTGAAATAGATAAAATAAAGCCTTTGAGTCTTTCTTCCTTGTGTCTTTTAATAAGTCTTTCTCTACTTGTGTTAAAGCATTGTATACTACTGCATCTGCTGGCTCTGGAAATCCATTCTCAACTAAATCCCATATATCTTGTGAGCTAAATAGTGCTTTCATGGTAATTGACTAGTACTCATAATTCTTCCCATTAAACTATGGAATTTGTGGGTTTGTCAAGCTTGTGCTTGCTGCCATTTTGAAATTACCCGGATAATGCCTTTGATAAAGTGGCTCGTGATGTGTCGAACTTTGCTCACGATGCCGAAGGCCAAAGGCAAAGTAATTTTCGATTAAAATAAACTTAAAATATTAATTTCTTCAACCTGGAGAACATTTGCTGCGTTAATTTTCTGTATGCTCACATTCCCATTAAAAATTAAAAGTCATTACAAATACAAATATATGAATAGGTAAAAGTCATGTGAATGTTTTTCATGGAAGAGAGGGCCCGACAAAAATTTATTACAAATTACCTAACTAACTTTTTTCTGGTCAAAACGCATTTAATAAAATGTCCTTTACATTAATATAAAAACTTAAATATTAAATTTTCGTACTACTAAATTTCCTGGCGGAGGCGGCTTAATAAAAGGTTCCCCGTGGTATTGCAATGGGTAACTACCCATATTCGCGATATCATGAATAATGACTAATTGGCCGGTGTGATGCTTGGTGATTAAAGATAAAACAAAAATGCTACGGTTAAAATCATTTATGCAAACATATACCTATATAGAGTAGTACTTTGAATCTTTCAGTGTCAAAATGTATGTCAAGATGTTGAATTGAGTAGTGTATTTTTGGTTAGTCAATATGACAATACATGCTACTTATTTACAATAGTTGCACTTTTTTCCTTCATTTGAGATTCATTTTGATCGGGTTGTTCCTAATGTACTTACTATTGTAATTATGGAAATGATTTACATTTAATTTTATTTTTTCTTATATATTCTTTAAGATCAATTTTTATTATTTAATCTATTTCTTGTTTATGTAAAATGAGTTGGTATAAAATGGATTGTAAGACTTACAAATAAAATTGGAAATGATTGATTGAAGTATGCAATTAATCAACTTGTGTTTGAGGGTATTTATTCAGTAATTTTTTGTAAATTTTTATCCATTTAACAAGAGGCCCCACTTCTAATTTATAATAGTGCATAGAGAGTAGCATAGAGAACCAACATTGCATCATAGTATTATATTAACATCTTCAATATCATTTCATGTTTTCTTGTTGTCTTCAATCAACTTAATCAAACCTTTGACTTAGTAACAAGAGTTTAATCAAAGGAGAACTTTCATAAGTAGAAACTCTTTAACAATGTCTATCAATACCATCTATTTCAAATGTCAATTACACATATCAAAGATGAATAGATTATAGAAATTGATTTATGTGAAGATCATATTTATATGCAAAGTTTAGACCTATAATAAGAGTTTTAATTTTTAGGTCAAAAGATTAATTTTGTAAATAGAGAAGAAAATGAAACCATTAGACATGAAATTCACTATTGTATAGGCATTCATCTAACATCTCCCAAGATTCTAAAATAAAAATTAAAAAACACTAAATTACCAAACTACTTCCCCTTACTATCTAACATCTTATTTTTCTTTATTAATTTCTGATATTGAATATTTAATAATAATCCTAGTGGGATCCATCTAAGACCACCCATTGTAGAATTGAAAAATCAGTAGGATAATTTTCTAAGCAGATTAAGGATTTCATATATTTGTTTATGATTTATATTTTATAGCTAAATAGTTTGGTAGTTTTGATTCATTTGAACTTAATCTCCAAAAAAATTTGGTGTTCAAATAGTACACATATTATTATATAAAAATATTTCATAACACATGTAATTAATAAGTTTTCAATATTCAACTTATTTGTTTAATTTACTATTGTATATTCATATTCTTGATTTCTATAAATGAAAGCCACCATCTAATATAAATTATATTTTTATTGATTCTTGTGATCAATAGTATGAATTTTCTTCCATCTAATGACATTGGGGACCAAATGCATAGTCTTATATTACATTTCTATTGAGTTATACAATATATTTTTAATACATTAATTATTATATCATTTTTTTATTCACCCAAATGGATTTAAAATATTTTACTATCATTTATCATAATGATTTATTTTTTAATCATTAAAATATATCTCATAATATGTGTGCAATTTAAATTGTCTATACAATATGTATCAATAGTTGTTTCTGGATTAGATTGTGTGTAAGCTTTTTGAATCAACATTTCGAATCACACTCTTGATCCATCATCAGGATAGAGAGCTCAAGGATATGAAAAATTGGTTTGAGCTCAAGGAAACCAATTTTTCATATCCTTGAGCTCTCTATCCTGATGATGGATCACATAGTGATTCGAAACGTTGATTCCAAAAGCTTACACACAATCGAATCCAGAAACAACTATTGATATTATTATGGATTGTGGAAATCTAATAACATTGATATACAATATGTGGTCCCATGAATCTATTTATTATAATTATTTTCATATTATAAAATGTATATTTCATATAAACATATATATAGTGTTTTCAAAAAATAAAAAATAATCTCTATACAATAAGCAAAAAATTTGATTCTCAAAATCAAATTAGGTGAAAATTTATTTTTTAAAAAAGTATATAATAACAAATACTATAGGTTTTGTAACAATAAGGACATATGTACAACCCATGTTTTTAATATTTTTAAGTAGATCAAGTTTCTTCAATACTATTTCTATAATAACATTTAATTTGATCCAATACATTGATTAAAAATGTATGATATTAAATAATCTTTTTTAAAAGAACCAAGACATTTAACTTCTGTTATAAATGAATGATGGTCATCTTCTAAAAATCTTAACAATTTTATTCTAAGTGAAAATTCTTAAATTTTGATCATAGAAGATAACTAACGAGACTAAAAATAGGTACAAAGGATAATCAATTTTTTTTCATCTTAGGCTAACCAATATTTAAATAGTTTAACATAACATTAATTTATAATTTTTCCTTAGAAAATTTCAAAGAGACGTGATAAATTATATAGAAATACAACCTAAAGTTTAAAGTAGGGAACTTTTCATAGCAAAGTCATTCAATCTTATTTGTTATAGTATTGATTTGTTTTTAATTTATAGCTTAAAATTTGGAGAAACAATAATGAAGTATTCCATTTGAGCATTTTTATGAAATGATAACTAACCTGCATGCTTTGGAAGCTTATGCCATTTACCATGGCCGTGCTTGTGAATGTATTCGATCAGTTTCTCATCCTCTTCTGCAGTCCACGGCCCCTTCTTCACTTCCTTCTCCTCGCAACAAGGTGCTCGTACCATACCTCTTTCTTCCTATTCTTTTCATCATTTTCAATAATTACAAGCGCTGCTTAAAATTCAGATGTAAAACTTCCCACTAATATAAATTTAGTTCAAAGCCGTGAACAGACATTAACTTTACCTGATATTCATGTAATTTGTATTTATAAATAACTACATAAAATCTGCTGGGTTAACTGCAATAATCATCTAATTTATTATTTTATAAGCAAAAACAATCTCGAAAATTACAAACAAATACAGATTATTTAAACTTTATAGTCGTAAGACATTTCCGATACTCTAAACGTGATTGAAATGTCTCCCAAGCCGTACAATAGGACTGTACATGCATAAATTTTACTACGACGTTATCGTTCTGAAGTTTCCGTGAACGATTGGAAGATGAACTGGTTGTAAACTCCCATATGAAATGCTGAGAAGTTTAACATAATTTTTTTGCCTAAAACTAATTTCCAAATAAAATACTTGATTTAAATAAATGTAAACCCAGAACTAATCAACAAAATCAGATTTAAATAAATAAGCAAGTCACAAAAGTTTGGATTTATTGCGATACAGTTGGCTTAAATGGAGGTTTTAAAGTCCACACCTTATTCCCAAGAAGAAATTCTGGAATCTGGGCAGCTCAGCTTTATCTCCACACCCAAATGATAGATTCATGGTATCCAGTTATATAGTGAGAAATGATTCGGATGTATTTTTGGATATTATTTCTTTTATATTGCCTTGTATGGTAGCTGGTTAGGTGTGCCTTATTAGGTAGTTGATATTTTCTTAAAAATATACTAAAAGGGGCCATGAAAGGACACCAACTTTGTATTCTTCGGGAGGAACATGGATTACAGAATATAAAACAAAATAGCAACATTGTAAAGAAAAGCCCAAGGCATTCGAGTAATGACGAAACGTCTTTCTGCTGACAAACTTCTCCCCCACCGAGAAGTTTCTGGGAAAGAAGTAGAATTCATCCCCAACCGTTTCACGTGAAATCCCACGATGATTACGCCGTGTTTGGCGAGCAGTGGGCACAGGAGACTCTCCATGAAAACGTTTTCGTGCACAGGGGACGTCTTTCGTATGCAGGCATTTCTCTACCAATACAAGTATTCAAAATTTTAAAGATTAATGATTGAAAGGGCTTTTTAGAGGAGAAAATTGCAATATCTTATGTTTTAATATTAATTTAATTTAAATCTGTAGATCAATGTCATAGATTTGTTCTACTTTATAATCGTTCAAAACAATGTCATTTGTAGTCATTCATATATGCTTTAGATTTGACTACGAGCACATATCCATGCCTTTTGCAGAATAGTCCTCATAGTCTAGTCCTGTAAATTCAAACATCTTTTCCCAATTTTTCATGCTGACCCCTTCAAATAATTTGATCATTATCCATTGGTTTGTCTATCAAATAGTTTGAATTGAATACCAAGGAGCTTGCATTTAAAGATAAGCCCTAGATTAGTAGTAATGAATAAGGATGATCAATTAATCATAAAATTATATAAAGAATAAAAGCATTATATCAATATTACCTTAAATAGATATTAGACTATCAATTCATCATTTAGATATCTTGAGTATTTTCTCACCATATATTTGACTTTGATCATTATTAACAAGGATTTCCAATTCAATAAATAAGTTTCATAATCTAACTTTATGCACTATTAGTCTTTCTAAGATTATTGTCAACACCCATCTTTAGATTTGCAAGTGCATAGGTACCAAGGAGAAGGAGAGTAGAAGACATAATTATGTTGAACCAGGAGTAAGTCAGGCTTAAGGGAATAAATCATAGGTGTGGATCCATATAAGAGCATAGTAGATATTTTGTGTAGATATATAACAATTTAAGTAGTGTTTGTTGATTTATCCTTAGAAATTGTATTCCAATACAAGGGTTTAAATCTAGTAGTTAAAGTGTTGGATTCTCATTACGAAGACTCAAGTTCAAATCTACAAAGTGATATTTAATGTGGAATTCTAAGTGGTAATTCTGGGTCTTCCATTGTTTGGCTTACAATAATAATTTATAAGTTGTTCTTAAGGAGCTAAGTATATGTATCATTGATCACAATCTAATTAAAGACATGATATTCCCATAATCTATTATAGTGAATAGCAAAATATACAAAAGAAAAAGCATTCATTATCCAAAAGCAACAAAATTGAATTAGAATATTCTATCCATTTCATTTTAAATTTCATTTACGATCTCAACTTTAAAAAAATGATTGCTATTTACTAATTTATATCAATTACATAGACTATAAATTAATGTAAGATGTATTTATTTGCCTACATTTTATTGAACTCTATCATCTTAATCTCACCTAATATTTTGTTCTAAAATTTTACTTTCTTCAAATTGATTTCTTTTGTATTAAAACTAGACTACATAGATATTAATATCTCAATCTTTATATAATGAATTACAATATTGTAAGGGAGCTTATATCTAAGCTATAAATTGTCATTTCATTGAGCTATAATGAACAGGTGAATACATTCCATTTAAGTAACTCACATGTCGAACCTAACCGAGTTGTACCTCCAAAAAATTGAAACTTTGATAAACGAAATAATTAAAAAACATACCATCTTAACTAATTATACTTAACTAACTCAACTTTCAAACATATTTTTCTAAATTTACCCATATTGAACTTCTATCATTTTATAGATGGAATCTATTTTATAATTTTTTTGGTACAATGCTATGTAATTTCTATAATTGTTTGTTTAATTATTTTAGAAATTGATGCATAAAGATAATGCTCCTTCTACGTAAGATGATTGTGTAATATGGTTATTTAATTATCAACTTGCATGATTTTCCTCACGTATAGGGTTGGTCATTTCTGGAACATTTTTTAATTTTTCGAGGGGTGGACCAACCTTATCAATCTAAATCTTTGAAGATATCTGTTAATATTTTTTAAAACAAATAAAAATTTGAGGATACTTAATAATAAAGAGTCAAAGTATATTATTTCTTTGAATTGACGGAATTTGGGGCCTCGGAAGGTTTATAATTAACGGGGTCGGAGTTGTATGGTCAAAAGTACGTTTGATTGATGGGCTTGTTTCTATTGGCCTTATTATTGTCATCCTAAATAATATCATGACACATAAATAAATTTATTGTTAATTATTGATTTATGACGTGTGTCGGTGCTGAAGCCTTATATTAATGCACACTATGACGTAACAAAATTTAGAGAATATTTAGCATTCATGATTATGTTTAATAATTTTGAAAAGCACGGGTTCGAATATTTAATTTCAAGTACTTTTGTATATTTCTAGTGTTAATAAACTAAAAAAAACATTTTAGTACACTTATAATTTTTTTTAGTACGATTTCACTTTCCCATTTTAAAATAGATTGGAAGGTTTTTTTATTTTTATTTTTTTTAAACATGTATATATTATTAATAGAAAATAATGTACAAATATAGAAGGAGACATTTTCAAAATAAAACTCTTGAAAGAAGTCACGTAGGAAAGGATTCAACTACAACAAAGTATTAGAAAGAAGAACAAAACAATATAAAACGACTAAATGAAATATTATAATTGTAGATTGCAAATTATAATAAGATAGATATTGCATTTCTCCAAGAGTATAAAGAATTTTCTCATCCACAACAATTTCCAAAGTTGTGAGTAGAGATCCATAGTGGTTCTTAGCACTATCTACCGGTCACAACTATGCTTGAGATATTTGTGTCTTCGGCTCTGAATTGTTGTTGATTTTTTCTTTCAATGATTTAACAAGAGTTGATTGCTGCAAAATAATACTAGAGTATAAACCATGTATAATTACTTCCATAGGCAAGAAGGCATTAGAGAAAAGTTATTTACATCAAAGCATCCACATATACAATAAGATACATCGATGAAAAGATTCTCAAAACATATTTTGTGAACAATGCAGCCCTAACAGTGTTGATTTCCATTTTATTTTATTGTTAAATATAGCAGAAACAAAATGAGATTCTGTTTCTAAAAATTTTAATTTTTGGCTTGACTTTTGCTATGGGTTTTGGTTTGAAAAAAAAGGCTTGCAGAGTCGACTCTTAGATTTGGACCTACTTTGACCTATAACTTGAAGTTCATATCAGTATTAGTAGAAAAAAGTGACTTTGGACATATGTCTGAAGACAATTTTTGCATAATGTTTTGACGAAATTAAAATCCATTATAGATGAGATTTTGTATATTCCAAATATACATAATTTTTTTAATAATTGGCTTATTTTGTCTATTTCTCAAAAAAATAAATTTGAAACTAGTCCATAGACTTGAAATATTAGGCTTTTTATTATTTTAATAATATTTTATTAAATATATATATATATTATATGTGCACAATCTATAGACAATTCAAAAAAAAATCAAAAACTGATAAGTTTAGGTCATCTTATGCATTACGTACATGAGAGATTTTCAAAACAATAATTATGGCCATTAAAAAAATAATAAAAAAATATTTTAAAAAATACAATATAATATCATGCACAATCTTTAGTGTGTTACAGATCCTTTTCCAAAAAGATTCAAAAAAGTACAATTATTTAGGTCAAAATATGGTTGACATACACATGCATGGTATGGTAAAAAAAAAGTGACTTTTAAATATTGGTTTTTAGACATGCCTATTGAAAATCAATTTGTATAATTTGGGTATTAAAATAAATTGCATATTTGGAAACTAGACTTTGAGTACTACATTTCATATTATTGACATTTTTTATAATTCAATCTTTAAGTGCTTCAAATTTTTAGGTCTTGAATGTGACAAATTATGAAAATCAGTGAAACACTTCCACTTTTTGGCCAAAATGTGGACTCAACTTCTTGCACACACCCTTCCTCAAAAAGTGTTTTTGTGTGTTGTGTTTTCCCTTCACTTCTAAATGCATTTCTAAGTTCTTTTCTTCCACATTTCTACAAGAAACTATCTATGTCCAGTAGCATGGAGTCTAATGTAACTATACAACCTCCAACACCTTTCAATTATCATGATTGAAAGATGAAATTAACTCTTGTGCTTAAGAAAAAGGTTTATATAGGGTTGCAATGGAAATGGAGAAAGAACTTACAACTAAAGACATAAAAAAAATTTAAATAACTGTGATCAAGCATTTGACTTTCTATGTTTAAATTTATCTCCTAAATTGTTGTTTCATGTTGAGAACTTGAAAACAACCAACCAAGTTTGGGAAGCTCTAGACAAACTATTTGGGAAAATAGATGAACTTAGAAGCCATGAGTTGGAAAATCAACTCTTAGGTCTTCATCCTAGGAGTTTTTCAACTTTATAGTGCTTTTTCACTAAATTTAAATATTTCAAGTTACAATTAAAATGGTTTGGAATTGACAAGAAAGAGGATCAATTAATCATTTCTATACTTTCCAAGCTAGGTCAAGAATTTTTTATCTTTGTATCAACTATATACTCTACTAAACAGGTTGTTGGAGCCTCATGGTCAATGGTCACACTTGGTAAATTTATTGTTAATCTAATAAGGGAGCAAGAAAAGTTAATTCAAATGGGTAGTTTGAAATCTAATAAGCCTCAAGCCCTACTTGTAGGGAATGAAACACATCAAACTTTAAAAGGGGAGAAGAAGAATGCTAAAAAGGACAAGGAAGTTAAGAAAGAAGGAAATTTTTACAACTCCAAAAAGGACTCTTAAAGTAAGAAGAGAGTTAAATGTGCCTTTTGTAAAAGTCTTGGACATGATCAAAATCAATGCATGAAGAAATAAATTGAGGGTCTACAACAAATTATCAAATAGAATAATATAGGGCTACCTAATTCTATCAAGGAATCTTCATCAACTCAAAAAAATACTAAGGACAAAGAGAAATCAAAAATCAAAGCATTAGTTGCTTTTGTTGCAAGTATGAATGAATATAGTGGTGTTGTCATTAATGTTGTCACTAATGTCAACATTGTATAGGTTGTTGTAGAGAAAATAATCAAATGGTTGCAGGTGGTACTTATATAGTTGAGATACTGTTGAGATGTTGTGAGTACATGGAACTATATTTATGGTGTTGCAAGTGTGCTGATATGATGAGTTACCAAGTGCTTTTGACAAAATTAATAAATAGTGAAGTCAAAATTATGTCTATGTTCAAAATGTGCTTTGGTATGTGCTCCACATTTCTTCTGTGTTGATCCTATGCTTGATCAAATTTGAAGTGTTGTTTATGGGCATTCTTGGGTGATATATCTTGGATTATAGCTTTTGGTTTGATGAAGAGTGAAAGTTGTGTTCACCAGTGTGTGAACTAATCTGGTAGATTTTTTTGTCTAGATGGACTGGGAGAAATGTATCTACTCCACAATCCTCCCTTGGTTTGTTTTTGGTCATGCGAATCTAGAGGAAAGGTTGTAATATTGTTATCTCTGTTCTATCAAAGGTGTTTGCAGTTTGGTACTCTGGAAGACTTGTTTCATAGTTGTTGTGTGTGTCTATGCAATCCAAATGGACTGGTGAAAAGTGTTCAATGTATGAAGGTTGTTGCATTTGCTGAAGATGAATCTTAAGAAATCTAAAATGTGTTCCAATGTATGGTGAAGTTTCTTGTGTGGTCCACATGTTATCTTCCTATTGCAGAAGTATGTACTTCAAAGTTCATTTGTGTTTTCATTAGGTTTGGACAATCTAGTGTTTACACATCCTGCAAAGGATAAGTATCAATTAAGGAAGCGTGTGATTGATCTGAGATGTTGTTTTGGGTCTTGGTTAAGTGTTGGTTTGGTCTGCTCTCATTCTCTTCCATTGCGGGAATGTTGAGTTGCCAACCTAATTTGAATTTGTAAAATGAAGCATGTGTAGCTAACCTTGGAGAAAGTTTCTAAAGTTGAAGATGGTATAAATACAAGACAAGATGTTATGGATTAAAGAAGCCACAAATTTGAGAAGCAAGAGTGTGCAAAAGTGAATTGAGGCAACAATACTTTAATGTGTTAGACTCCTGAAAGTAGTGAGTTGATGGTCTCTACAATTCATTGATTAAGGCTGCAGATGTGTAGAAGTTATTGTGGTGGATCTTTTGTTGCATTGAGATAGGGTTCTATGTGTAACTTTCTTCTTTCTATCTGTATCTATAGGTAGTGAGCCTCCCTACTGGATAGTGAGTCCTATCCAAACAGTGAGTCCTTTTTTGGAAAATGAGCCCTTTGGTAGTGAGCATGTTGTAATCAATTTTACAATTACTCTTATACTGTGAGGTAATCCTCGCCGTGGTTTTTTGCCTTATTGGGTTTTACATGTTAATTTGGTATTTCTTGTGTTGATATTGCCTTCTATTATTTTCACATCATGCTCATACTTAATAACAAATTAAATTGGATGTGGAGTTAATAATTATTTGAGTTTTGTGGTTGTGATTGGTGACAAGTGATTCACCCTCTCTCAGTTGTCTTGTGAATTTCAAAAATTGGTATCAGAGCTTTGGTTCCTCAAAAAAAAGCTTAACTGCTTGAGGTAGATCTGATGGCACAAAAATTGACAATCCTTGTGTTTGATGGATTTGATTATAGTTTCTAGAAAGTGCAAATGAGAGGTTACCTGATCTCTCTTGGTTACAAGAATTGGAAAGCTGTTGAGACAAAATATGTTGAGCCGAAAAGTGGTCCTTCTTCTACATATGAGATTTTTTCCTATGAAGAAAATGAAAAGGAAGGTATGAAATCTATAGTGTTTTATCTAAGATTGAGTTGACAAAATTTATTTCATTGGGCACTGCTTATGAAGTTTGGGAAAAGTTGAAAGATATCTATGAAAAAAATGATAGAGTCAAATTGTCAAAGAAGCTAATAGATAAGCATAGATATGAGAACTTGAAAATGGAATAAGGTGAAGACATTGCAAGCTATTTTCAGAGGGCTAATATTGAAGTAAATGAAGTCAAAAATCAAGGTGGTACTCTGACAAATGAAGATGTAATGGAGAAGATTATAATGACTCTACCAGAGAGTTATAGTGATAAGGTTTCAGCTATTGAGGAAGTTTATGATCCTAAGAAGTTCACTAAAGAATAGCTATTTGGAAATTTGACTACATTTAAGATGAGGAAATTTAGAAAAGAAAAGGAGAAAACAAAAACAACCTTCAAAGCTACAAAGACAAAAGATGATCCAGATGGTGATAGTTTAGAGGAGTTGGAAGCAAATCTTACAAGGAAGTTCAAGAAAGGTATCGGTAAGTACAAAGGTATGTTACCTTTTAAATGTTTCAGTTGTGGAAATATTGGTCACTTGGCTTCAAGATGTCCAAATAAATCCATTCATAAGAAGAGTAGAGACAACAAAGACAAAAAGGACAAATTTTTTAAGAAATTGTATTATGTTAGAGAAGATGCTGAAATTTTTGATGATGAATCTAATTTTGAGGGTGATAATGATGAATGCTTGTTTCTAGCCTTAGAGAATAAATCAATATCTACTAACCATGGAAGATGTGCAAGGGAAAGTGGTCCAGAAAGCAAGAAGGAAGAGATGGAAGGTACTCTAGTTACTGCCTTTCATGCTAGACAAGATGAAGACTATTAGGTAGTTGATAGTGGCTACTCAAATCACATGACTCGAGACAAAAGTAAGATTAATAAAATTGAAAAGTATGATGGAGGATTAGTCATGTTTGAAGATGATTCTGGTGAAAGATTGTTGGAAAAGGAACAATTGGTTTTGATGGAAAACACAATACTAATGATGTGTATTATGTTAAGGGATTAAGGCATAATCTCTTGAGTGTTGGAAAAATGTGTAGCAAAGGATTTATGCTTGTGTTTTAGGATAATATTTATGAGATAAAAAATTTTTTTGGAACTATAGTAGCTGCAAGAAGGACATATGGAACCATTTATCAGCTTAAGGGTGTTGATGGTCAGTTTTTTGTGTCTCAAGTTAATGAAAGTTGGATATGGCACCAAAGGATGGGACATGTAAACTTTGAAAATATGAATAAGATTAGTTCAAGAGAAGTTGTCCGGGATCTTCCTAAAATCACGAAGCCTACCAATTCTGTTTGTAGAAGTTGTTAGTTGGGAAAACAAACAAGATGCAACTTTAGAGGAAAAAAACAATCATTTACCAGAATGTTGGAATTGATTCAAACAAGCCTCTGTGGTCCCACAATAATAGGAAGTCTTAATGGTGATAGGTATTTTATGCTTTTAATTGATGATTACTCTAGAATGACATGGGTTACTTTTTTTAGGGAAAAAGCTCAAGCTCTGGATAGATTCAAAGTGTTCAAGGCTATGGTAGAGAATGAAGTGAACCTGAAAATAAAATTTTTAAGGTCTGAAAGAGGTGGAGAATTCACCTCTAGTGAGTTTAATATGTTTTTTGAAGAGCATGGTATAAAGAGATTTTTCTGCTCCTAGAACTCCTTAATAGAATGGAGTTGTTGAGAGGAAGAATCAAAATGTTCAAGAGGCTGCAATAACTATGATGAAAGTGGAAAATGTACTTGATGTATACTAGAGAGAATTAATTCACACTGATTTTTATATTCTTAACAGAGTTTAGATCAAAGGTAACAGTACAAAGACTCCTTATGAGTTGTGGCATGAAAAAATTCTTACTATTAAGTACTTTAAGGTGTTTGGAAGAAAATGTTATATAAAAAGAGATGATGAGAACCTTGGAAATTTTGATGCAAGATGTGATGAAGGTATTTTCCTTGGATACTCAACCAATAACAAAGCTTATAGATGCTTTAATAAAAGATTGAGAAGGATTGTTAGAGTGCAAATGTAAAGGTTGATGAAGATATGCACAAATCAGTTGAAATAAGTGAAGTTGAACCAGATGAACCTATCTATGGAAAAGTACAAGAAGAGAATAAGGAAGAAGCAGAAGAAGCTCTAGAACCTGCTCCTAAGACTCCAAAATATGTATAGAAAAATCATCCTGAAGAAAATATAATTGGAGATAAAAGTGAAGGTGTGAAGGCAAGAAGCAAAGTGGTAGCACCTGAGGTAAATTTGTGTTTACTTTCAAATATAGAACCTAAATCAATGTGTGAAGCATTCAAATCTGAAAATTGGGTTAGTGAAATGAAAGAAGAGTTACAGTAGATAGAGAAAAATCAAACATGGGAATTGGTTCTTAGACTAGTAAAGAAGAATGTAATTGGTACAAAGTGGGTATTACGGAATAAGTTGAATGAGAATGGTGAAGTAGTAAGGAACAAAGAAAGGCTTGTGTGCAAAGGTTATTCATAGGTTGAAGGAATAGACTTTGAAGAGACATTTTCCCCGATGGTAAGAATGGAGGCTATTAAGATGTTTTTGGCATTTTTTGCTCACAAAGATTTCAAGGTACACTAGATGGATGTCAATTCTGCATTCCTAAATGGAGAATTGGAAGAAGAGGTTTACATGGAACAACTAGAGGGATGTCAATTATCAAATAAATTGAACATGTTATGTACATTGAGAAAGGAGTTGTATGGATTTAAATAGGCTCCCAGAGCATGGTATGCAAGGTTGGATAGGTATTTGACACAACAAAGGTTCAGTAAAGGCCCCACAAATAGTAATCTCTATTTCAAGGTTGAAGGAAACAAAATGTTGATAGTGGTTATATATGTTGATGATATTTTGTTTGGAGGAAATGAGTGTATGTGCAAGAGATTTGCAAAAGAGATGCAAAAAGAATTTGAAATGTCTATGATTGGTGAGTTGAATTTCTTTCTTGGACTTCAAGTGAATCAAACCGATAAGGGCATATTCATTTCACAATTAAAGTATGTTAAAGAATTGTTGAAGAAGTTTGGAATGGATGACTCCAAACCAGTCAGTATCCCTATGGTGACTAGATGAAAACTGAGTAAGGATGATGAATCACCTATTTAAGTTGATCAGAGCATGTACAGATCTATGATTGGTGGACTATTATATCTTATTGCTAGTATATCAGATATCATGCATGCAATATGTTTGGTTTCCATATTTCAAGTAGAACCTAAAGAAGCACATGTTATAGCTGTGAAAAGGATATTCAAATATCTAAGAGGCACTCAAGATTATGGTTTATGGTATCCTAATAATATTGATTTCACTTTGAGTGCTTACAATGATGTAGATTGGGATGGTTGTGTAGATGACCAGAAGAGTACAAGTGGTGGCACATTCTTTCTTTGAGGAAGATTGTTTACATGACTAAGCAATAAATAGGATTTGGTTTATTTATCCACTATAAAGGCTGAGTACATTACATCAACATCTTGTTGCACATAGGTATTATGGATGAAGCAAACATTGAAGGATATAGGAGTGATGTGTGGTGAGCCTATCCCTATCTTTTGTGATAATGCAAGTGCAATAAATATTTCAAAGAACCCAATAGTGCATTTAAGGATAAATCATATATCTATCACATATCATTTGTGTATGTGCAGGATCATGATGGGCCAAAAAGTGGCGATATGATGGGTATGTAGCTGATGACTTTTTTTTTACCCAAATTTGATGAAACAAGAAGGGTTTTTAAAGAAGATTCCCAGCTTTCCACCAATATAAATTATGATTTACTTTGAATTTAAAAATAATTATTATTCATTTTCTATTTCAATTACAATTAAAGTCCTAATTGGTAAGCTGATTGAAAAACATCTATACTTTTCAAACAATATCACATTTTTTAATCTAAAATATGTGTCACATTCTATGCTTACATACTATAGGATTAAGAAGAAAAAGAATTTCATGAAGTTTTGACCAAGTTAAGGTGGCTAGACATACAAATTTTATATTTTTAAAAGTTATAATAAAAAAATAATTATTAATTATTTACTTGGAAAAATATTACAAAAAATATGCATCACATCGTAACATGAGTCCCTCTACTCTTATATCTAAAAATATTATAAAAATATATTATCATTTTATTGTGGTTAGGTGGTCGTGACACACCTACTTATTTTTCCCCTAAAATTTAAGTATAGTTATTGCAAATTGAAATTTCAAATTTT
>VDFB02340607.1:0-14138 GCA_007258455.2 Sequoia sempervirens | reverse complement strand
CTGAGCTTTCTATTGGGTGTTTTCTACACTTTCTCCTCGCAGTAAGACCACTGGTCTTTTAAGATTGACACAAATTGCAAGTTGAAGGGTGATGTAGATAACAACGTGTAATGTCCCCTCTTCAAACTTAGACAATGTACAAACAAAGGCTAAGTAATACTAAATTACTAATAGATAAAATAAAATTATAATTGAAGTTTATTTTTAGTAATATCAAGGTGCATGTGAAGGGTTAAGTCCATTGGAGTGCACAGGTATCTAAGAGAGACCAAGCAAGGAGAAGGAGCATCATTTAGAATACATTTTTTTATTTGATTTGTACTCCTTATGGAGCATGGAACTATGGTTCAATTAACCTGAGGACAAAAACACTCCGGTTCTGGAATTGGAGGACGAAAACCCACAATTCCCAAGAGTGATTTCATGCAGAGATCACCATTGTGCAAATCTGAGGTTGAACTAGAATAACCTTACAACTGGCTGTAGATCATGACTTTCTAAGGACAATTATCAGGCAGTTTTAAAGGCACCAAAAAGTGTTCATTTAGAAATAAATCACTGCAGAATTGGGACAGAATAACAACCACTCCAAAGGAATTAATTTAATCATTCTGAACTATATTCTAAGAATTAATCTGATTTACGAAGTAAACTATTAACTGTATATTCTGGATCAATGAGATCAAGATAAAGCAAGGATTTCCTATTTAAATTTAATTGTGCAAATCATTATAATTGTGAGCTAGTGTTTGTTATATTTGAAAAATAAAAAATAAACAGGATATTACACAACAGGGTTTACGATCCTCTCCTCTTTTCTTGGTGACTATCATCTCCACTTGGACTATCTCTTATCATTTGGGTATTATCTTTAAAACCTGGTATTTTACACTGTTGTTATTCTGTGTAAATTTTGAGCAAATCTTTGTATCTATTTCTATATCTATCATTTTTATTTTTTTATTGTCTTTTCTTTGGTCATCATGGCACATATGAGTAACATATCTCCACTCTGTCATAATATCACTCAACCGTTTTTAGATTTATAAACAAATTTGTGAATGAAATTATTATTCTTATGTTTAAGATTAGTGATAACTCTGTGTTATCACTAGCCTCAGTGCATGAAAAGTATAATTTTGTATTCATTGGATATAACTTCATACTGGAAAAGTCTAAGCGATAATATTTTATTCCTTACACCTGTATAGTAGACCCTTTAATGAACTGCTTTAGATAATTCTGTGCCATGAACAACTATTGTTCAGATCTTTATCTATAACTGGGCCAATCAATATATATTTGGAAGAATCTTCAAAGAGGATAGTAATACATTTGCTTTTTAGATTAATTCATGTTATGTTTCTAAAAAATATATTTTGGTTGAGACATCATCTTTTTGCATCTGTTGTGGTTTATCTAGAGGGAAGTCTGTCCCATTTAAGACTAGACAAAAAAATATTTTGAATGGGAAGTTAATCTGTCCCATTTATAATTAGATAAAACCATTTTTGAATCTTTTACTATTAAGGTCCTAGTATTTAATCGGTTGCTTCTGATTTTAATATTCATGTACATATGTTCTGTGGTCGAAAACAAACTCTCTTGCCTTGTATTAGTTAATAATCTTCAAGCCATTGCTGCAAACTACTTTTGCAGCCTTGGACAGGAACTTGAGCTGCAATGCAGCCCTTGCTGTTAATAATAAATAGCAATACAATCAATGCCAACATTCCAATTTTATGCATCCACACTACCACCACAATATTCATATCAATTTTTCTTTTAAGGAGCTAAGTCGTGAAAATGCCCACAACTGATTAATAAAAACACATAAAAAATACGCCGCTTCAGATCCAGGGTCTCCTTCCATCCTTCTAATGTAACTAGCTTTGTTATTCAGAAAACACAAAATACCCTTAAATGACAAGTAAGCTGGACTTCATATATACAATAGAAAACCACCCATAGTGCACTGCAAAACATGACTTAGCATAAGAACCCATTTCTAGCATCGTTTACTAAAATGTAACCACCTGTATACCTCCCTGTCCAGTTCGTTGTGGCTAAAAACAGCTTCTTCATGCAAGAACATTAAAATATATACGCAAAATCCTATACTATACCGTCCATCTAGATTTTTGGCTTCCAAAATCCATGATAAGCGATCAAAATAGTCCACAAATTTTCACCTATTCAAAAAAAGTTGATTCCTACTCCTCTATATAGTTTTTAGAAGAGACGACTCTTAAAATGGGATTTTTTGCAGAAACCATCAAATTAATTGGAAAGGGTTACAAAAGCAACAATTTTTAACTTGCTTATTTTTTAATCAGAAACAACCAGATCGTCTCAGAAAACAGTTAAGTTTATCAGGAAAGATATGGGCGTATGTCGATTTCTTACCTTACACGCTCTCCTTCGCGCTCCTTCACCATTTTTACTAAACCCTTACAAACCCTAATTTGCAAGACCTTGAGAAGTAAAGAGGAATAGATATGTAGGTAGTGCGAATGAAATCCTCGACTAGGTTTTGCACTTCCGGTCACCGAAAACCTTTACGCTTACTAAAGAGGCTCAAATAACGGGCAATAGAAGGTCTAGATTCATTCCAGGGTGTTTGGAGTGCATCAGTGTTCCGTACAGTAGTTATTTGAGCCTCTTTAGGGAGGACATAATTATATATATATTCACTAATTGTAGATTAGCATATCTATATTAATTAATAATATATGTAAAACATGTTGAGAGTTATCTTTATCGTATTGACTTGAGAAAAAATGTTTACATTTTCATGAACATGAATTTCAAAAGCAATATATATGATTTCATTATAGTTTCTATCATGTCTCTTAACATAATTCATTTAGAATATTGAATATAATCTTGATTTAAAAATAAACACTAAACTAAATTAAAAATGGCAAAGGCATACAAAAAATTAAAATGAGTGACTTGGTTTAATTTGAAAATAAACTTGTTTAGCATAACTTAAATTAATTACCTTTAAAATAGATAATTTTTTAAAAAATAAGAGAACTTATTTTAATATAATAATTTTGAATGAAATTTTTATTTTTAAAAATTGATTTATGTTAAACATATTTAAGTCATATTTAAAAGGATATGTTTAGAAAAACAACAATATTTTTTTTTATAAAAATGTATTATTTTGCTAGGATATGGAAGGATAAATAAGTTATTAACAAAAATTTAAAACAGTGAAACAACCATTTAATTTAAATTAAGATATCAAAAATACAAAAAATAATTTTATTTCTGGGTTTTGTTAAATTATTTGTGACAATACATTATAGATTCATGAATGTGGAATATAAACTCGCATAAAAGGGCATTGAAACATTTTTAAGGCTCCATTAATCAAGTATACAAAATGGTATGTCATACACAATTAAAATCTATAAAATTGTAAATATTTATTTCAACTCGGCTGATATGCTCACCATCCCACTCCAGCCAAAGATTGCACTAACTACTGCCATTCTACCCAACTTCACTCATTTTATAGATTGAGCATAGGATGTTTCACAATACCACAGAGGGTCTATACTTCTTAGAACGGGTCTCAACTGAGCCAAAACATTTCTTCTATAGTCATGGTTTCCTAACGCTATCCACAATACAAATTTCAAGTTTTTATATACCTCTAGCTTTTGACTTACCAAAATCAACATTACAAATAATCTATCTATTATGATTGATAAATCATACCAGAATACCATTGTGTGCCTGCAATCTTTGCCAGTGTAGATTTTAGAGAAATACCATTGGAAACTTGGGTCCTTCATGAGAATGTAGGAAATTCCTTAGTCAACGATGCTCCCTACATCCATTCATCCATAATATAAAAAATCACACAAATTGAAGTATTGAAACCAAGAAATCTTGGGGTTTATTGCTGAAATTAATTGGTTCACATAGATTAAATTTTGTTGAGTATAAAGGTTTTGATCCACCAAAAAAATGAGGCTGAATCAAATCCTCAAGAAAGAGATGTTAGAAGATCCAAACAGATTCAACTTTTGATCACAAAAAGTAATAGTTTGTGCACCTAATATTAATAAAAATAGAAAAGACTTACCATTGTTGGTGGGGACAGATGTAGGGGCTGAAACGTCCTAGCATCAAACATGCACAACACCATGACCATAACTACACTAATGAAAGCCATGCCTGACATTTTGCAAAAAGCTTCTCAACACTTACAAATCATAGTCCTTTACAAAGAAAATTTTCTCACAATTTCTGTTTCCACAGAAGATTAAGCGAACCCTAAGATGATTAGGTTCGATCTTCCCCTCTCCCTGCTATTCTAATATCCCTCATCGAATTTTTATTTTAACTTGGTTTGCTATTTTTTTTGGGGGCAGTTCTCTATAACAAGAGAATTAAAATAAATATAGAAATAAAAATATTTGAAAAGCAACACCAGTTTAAAGAGAAAATTATAGATTGGTACATGGCTGTAGATTTACAACAATTGTAAAAGAATATTTATGCATTAAGAGTATAATTACTATGTTAAAATTAGGAAATAACCTTGTATAAAATTTATCAAGCCAAAAAAATACAAAAAAATGTTAAATACAAAAAATGAAATGGGTTCCTAAACCATTAGACATCAAGATATCATAGGCATACGAACTCTCGAACAAAATTTGGATTTCTGAATTATGTATATCACCTAATTTCCACAAAATAACACAATAGCCCTGTAAATTCAGATGAGAATCATCACTGCAACAAATTCCCATCACTAAATAAATCCATTGTTCTCCACCACATTGGGCTCCATCAAACATCAATTACCTTCACTCCACAGTTAAAACTGATCCCCAACAACCACTACATGAAATCAAAGGAAAACACACTAAAACCTGTAAACATTCATACATTTCCCATCAAATAAACCAAAGATGCACACAACTCAAATTAGGGCTCAACTTTTACTAAAACTTTCATCTGGATAATACTTAATACAACAAAAGATTTGATGTGAGCAATAACTTACAAAAATAAATTAATTACTATTGTCTTAAATCATTTTAATTATTCTCTATAACAATAAATTTAAATTAATTATTGATTATTATTTTCTATTATATATTCATATACATCTCATTTTAAGTAAAATAAAATGTAAATATTGTTTATATGTTATTAAAAAATAACTTCAACCAATTCATTCATTCTATAATGGATCATAGCATATGATCGAAAATGTTGATGTAAAAAATTGTACAGGCTTTGAATCCAATATTATAAAAAGTGCCAAGTAACAAATGTCCACCTTTTATGTGGATCCCCTTCCTCTGTCTCCATCAATATTTTTAAATACCTGCATAAATTAGACTTTTTGTTTCGTTTCCATGGAAGACAGAACAAGAATCTGTTTCTTTTTTTTTCATTTCAATGAAAGCATGCTGTGCGTTGAGGAGCTGCTTGAGTGGTTGCCAGTTCTGATTGGAGGTGTAATACTTGCTTTTGCGGTCCACAGATTGGCCATAGATTGGATACTTGCTTCATATACCAGTCTGGTTACATCATCTGCTCACTTCTTAGCCTTTATATCGTGCACAGAAAAAGGGAAACATGAATGAAAACATGCAGATCAACAATTTGAATACATATATAAATTAAAAACTTCCAAACAATAAACTAAAGAAAATAAGGCTAACTAAAATAAAAATTAAGCTAATTTTGAGGTGTGAAACTATAATAAAATACAATTACATTGCAAAATACTTCAAAGTAATCTCTGTAAACAACAAGAAAGATCATCATTAATTTTTAATTTAAAAAGTTGCCCAAAAAACTCAAACGGACTGAATAGGAAAACTTTGCCACAATCATTGCCAAATGGGGGAAAGATTTTCTTTAATTGTAAATTCAAAAACATGCAAAAAAACTCAACAACATTGATATATTAGAGCTGCATTTTTTTCAAGTCAGCTTCACCGAAGTCGATTGCTTTCTACTTTTGGTTAGACTTTACAGACATACACACATATATGTTGTGTTAATTGATACTCTTTATATGGCAAGCAACGCTAAATCCTTAATACAATATTAATACATGACATTCTTTGAGAGTCATTGTCTTATTTTTGAGCATTAAACAAGAACAATTTAAGCCTAACCTTAATCCTTACACTATCTCTAATCCTAACCCTAATCCTAATTCTATCTTTAACCCTAACCCTAACCCTAATTCTTACACTATCTCTAACCCTAACAGTAATCCTAATCTAACCCTAACCCTAACCCTAACCCTAACCCTAAGACTAATCCTAATTTTATTTTTATCTCTAACACAAACCCTAATTAAATCTTGATTGAATGTTAACTCTTACCAAAACTATAACCCTAAACCTAATCCTAATTGAATTCTAACCCCAATCCTAACCCTAACCTCAAGATTTACTCTAGAACCCTAGCCCTAATTGAACACCAATTAAACCCTAACCCTAAATCCAACTCAAATCCTGATCTTAACTTGTAATTTGTAACCCTAACCCTAATAGAAATAGAAGTCTAACCCTATTTGAATGCAAACCTTAACCTCAACCCTAACCCAAATAAATATTTATCTTAAAACCCTAACCCTATTGAAATTCAAACCTAATTGAACTCTAAACCTAATTGAACCCAAACCCTAATTGAAACCTAACCCTAACCTTAACTTTGACGTTGATTCTAAGCTTTATTTTAGAAACCTAACCCTAACCCCAACCTTCACCCTAATGCTAACCCCAAGATTTATCATAAAACCCTAATTGAACCCTACCCCTAATTGAACCCTAATATTAACCTTAAGCCTAACCCTAACTGTAACCCTAATTAAATTCTAACCCTAAATGTTATCCTAATTCTAATTGTAGCCCTGAGTTAACCGTAATTGCAATTCTAACCCTAACCATAATTCTAATTCTAACATGAACCCTAATTCTAATGGAAACCCTACTTCTATTTGTACTACATAATGAACCCTAACCCTAACCCTACTTAAAGCCTAACTGAAATAATTTTACCCTTGAAAATTACACAAATAATTAATATCATGGTTGTTTGATTTGAGTTTCACAAATCACTCTTGTTTTGTTTTGATCTCTTAGCCTTGTTTTAGGATCTTACTTTTTTAACCACAAAATTACACTCTTTTGGTTCTAACTTTGCTTATTTCAAAGCCAAAAATTTCATATATTAAAATTTTTAGTAACTATTCTAATAAGCTTGTAGTCCAAATATTTCCATAATTTGAGTGCATTTCTTTCTAATTAGTAATCTATTTTCTATTATGTTGTGTGAATTTTTCGCAATACAATTGAATTGCATACCAAAACCCATTTTCTTAATACTTATATTTTCAATGCAACCATGGAAATGTTAGTTTTTGTTGAAACAATTTGGTATGTAGCTTCATATTAATTCATTTTGATAATATTTCATGCAACCATAGGAGATAGAATGCCAACAATTGACATAATTATAATATTGGAGAATTCTATGATTCTAAGCTCTTTTTACCTAGTATGATGTTTGATAAAAAAATTGAATTGAATTTTTTATATTTATAAAGAACTGATATAAAAAGGCCCATCAAATTTTCTCTTCAATGAAACTTTAGATATATTTTTTAAATATAAATATGCTAGGAAATAAAATAATTATTTGGTAACTTGCCCTTGGAGAGCATCCATGTCCATGTCTAAATTTTAGTGATTAAAAAACAAAAGTTAAATGAAATATTAGCATTTGAATGATATCTTTATTAAATCAAAATTTCTAGATTAAGGAATAGAAATAATATAAATGAAATACGTTATTTTATTTTTTTGAAACATAAAACGTAGGCAAGCTGCATGTATTATAGTAAAAATTCAAAATTTTACAATCGTTTCTTGCCCATAAAAGGTTGGGAAATTCAGTATCATTTCATTTCTATACAATCAAGCAAAAAACTAGCCATAGTTTTATCTACCACAAAATTCCTCTATATCGCTAACAAAGGCAACCTTGCACATACAAAAAAATAGCCACCCCACCCATACTCCCATCCTTAGTCCTCTGCACCATCTTCTTCATCATAAAACCTCATGGATTCCACCAAGTTTGCAAACTCTCGGCACCACTACAGACCCACTACCTCTTGCACCCCCAACCTACGGCATAAGAAATTATAGCCGATGGTTGCCCAACAACAATGTCGAGCCAGTCCAACCGCGTCCATGTTCATTATGAAGGGGTGCCAGACCACCTCCACCCCTTGCTAAAAAAAAAATCTATATCATCTGGCATCAACAGCCCAACTCCCAGCTCCACCACCGCAACCACATCCACATCACCAACCAAGATTGTTTCCTTGAACATTTTTCTCAACATCACTAGGAAACGCAGCTTCAGAAGGTTCAAATCCAACATGGAATCCAAGAAGCACAACGATATATCTGTGTTCACTCATACCTTTTTTTCTTAGAAGCATAAATCCTTTCCGATGACCATCCTCACAACCTCAAGGCAAAGAATATCTTTGTTCAAGAAATTTATCTTTAGCCTTTGATCGAGGATGTATCCTACAAAAGTTGATTGCTTCTTTGAGCTTCCCAAATTGATTAGAGTATCCATTTTCAGTGGTCTCCACTTATTACATCTTCTGTTGATATAGGTGCTCAACCAGTTCATCTCCCATAGAGCCAACCACACACATGTATTGCTCCTACCTCCTTCATCCACTAACGCTAGCAGCCATACGATTTCTCTGTTGGAAGAATTTATTTTGGATTATGTCTTCTACCATTTGATACGGTTGACATCCAAACATTAGGAGGGATTAAAAAACTCTGTCACTTCTCCCGCTCTCCCATGCCACTACACACATTTCAACCCTCTCCCAGTTCTACAACTAATCTCCAGTGATGCAAACAATTAATGTTCACCTCCAAAATTGCACTTAGGCCTCGTGTTTCCAAACTCCATTCCATATGAAATCATGAGGGGCCAAGCCATAATGAGAGTAGTCACATCTACTCTTAGGAATAGTGATCGACTCTGAGGATAAAGGACATAGCGGTGAGAGAATATTTTCCTTCCGTCATCTCCTAACTCGGGAAGTGCCCATGTTCCCAATCAGGACATTGACAGAGACATACTCTCTCATAGCTTACATGGGAAAATAAATGAAATACGTTATTAAATCAAAATACTTTATTAAATAAAAATTTCTAGATTAAGGAATATAAATAATATAAATCAAAATACTTTATTAAATCAAAGTTTCTAGATTAAGGAATATAAATAATATAAATCAAATACTTTATTAAATCAAAATTTTTAGATTATGGAATATAAATAATTTAAATCAAATACTTTATTAAATCTAAATTTCTAGATTAAGGGATAGAAATAATATAAATCAAATACTTTAGATTTGTCAAATAGTCTAATGATTCTAGAGATAGTCTAGTTGCTTAGATTGCATCTTGCATCTCTCAATTTTAGAATTTTAGCACAACTTTTTACATTTGTCACTACTCTCAGATAATCAACATTTTGCCATCCATAAAATATAAAATATAATCAACATTTATTAAAAGATTTGAAATAAATAACAATTAAAAAAAATTCACATCACAAATTAAAGTAGGAGATTTTTATGTAATTTAATTTATCATAAAACCAATAAATGAATATAAGTGAGATACCATAAATAGAAAGTTTATCCCGAATGCTCGAAGATAAAAGTCATTGATATAAAATTGAGATATTCGATTGTTATGAGAAACGCAAAAAATACATCACAATAGAATGGATCGCCAAATACAACATTCATTAAAAGTTGTCTATTATAGCAGGGTTGGCTCAAGGAGAGGGAGGTGCATGGATTATTTCACATGCCAAAACCAAACTATCGAATGACTTAAAATATTCGGGATTTGGAATATAAGGTGTAAATTTAATAGACTTGCTATGTGTGCATGTGTAATGCATGATTACACAACATGCATTATCTGAGAGCAATTACTCTTCTACATTCATTAGTTATGCATTACCCATGTTGAGTGGTGGTGCCACATAGGAGCAATTACTCTTCCCAAGATTTTGTCATATGCATATGTGTCTTGTAACAGAAAAATATGAATCCATTTCTTTTTTTTCTTACACCGTTACATTTGTTGACCTCTTATAGGGATTGTTGTCATTGTAGGGGTTAAGACCTCTCATGGCAATTAAAGAGATTTAAATCAAAAACTTTCCTATGTAAATGATTTTATAATTTTTTTAAATGCATTTTTAAGTATCATTTTAGAAAATAAAATGATTTACATGCAAAATAGAAAGATTGTTTTTATATCTAAATTTAAAACGAATATGAAATTTTATTTAATTCATTTGTATAGATAATCACTACAATTTAATTAATTATTTAAAAACTAAATAATATATTTTTAATAAATTTTAGAAATTAGATTTTAATTTAATTTTAGAATGAAATTTAAGTTTTTAAGATATTGTGGTGATTTCTCTTGCAAACATATTAAAGAGATTTAAATCAAAAACTTCCCTATGTAAATTATTTTATGATTTTTTTAAATGCATTTTTTAAGTATAATTTTATTTTATAATTATACTAAAAGAAAAAAAGAATAGAAATTTTGATTTTATAGATACATTTTAGTTCATAATTTATTCTAAAATTATAATTAGTAATTGTTGAATTATTTTTAAATGAATATTTATTTTTTTATTTTTTTTGTATTAGATATGGTTATTGTTTTTAAAGCCATAAATTCTTCCCAAATCACTCTCTACTTCCACCTAACAACACAAATCATCCTCTAAATAAATAGATAAATTATTAGCAAAATAAAAGAAACATTGAAATTTTCCAAAAAAAAATAATTGGACAACTAAGAGGTGTTGTAGATATACACAACCTTCTACTTTAAAACTGTTTTTATCTTTGATCAACCCATTATAAATGGCTTCAAGGCCTTTCTATAGCATAGATATTCATAAGTTTCTCTTAAGTAATTATACTCCTGCAATGGCTTCCATGAGACTTGGAATGGTTGTCATGATGATAACAATACTGTACTTATTATGTAAGACCCACTGTGCAAATCCATCTCAGGCTGTGGACAACCCTAATTTTCAAACCATTGCAACTGTTCTAAATCTAGTGGACTATGCTCTAATAGACTATAACACTTTCCATGTAATGACAATTGATTATTTTTCACTTTTTTTCTTTTCTTTTTTTTGATTTGAAAAGTTTGGATTTGGGTTATGAGCTATAGTAGTTGGGATACATATAGTCTATTCTAATGGCCAAAGTATTTGTGTAATTGTGCATTAATCTTGAACAATTGGTTTGGTTTTTTGTTGGGTAGCATGCTGGACTTGTATTTCAAAGAGTGGTGGGAGAAAAAGTGGAAGGAACATCACACAAAGAGGCTACCTATTATATCTTGATTCAAGTTTTAGATGCCAACAAGTTTGTGGATGTTTTTTAGTGCTCAAATATTTTATAGGGAAGGAACTTATCCTTGGGTTCAGATATTCACCCCTTTTCTTGCACCTACACCTCTCTAATTCTTGGATATGCCTTTTGAAATTGACAGAGTATGTAATCTGTATATTCTTTAAAGTTTGGATGACTTTTAAAAATCAATTTATCATATATGAATAATTGAATTCAACATATATTGAATAAGTGTATTCATTAAGGAGTTGCATGGTTGGTTCTACTTATATTGTTTTGCATTCTTTGTGTATTCCTTATTATTCATTTCTCTTTCCACAAGTTCATTCTTTAATTGACACCATTTTGACTCTTTTGCTTCTTATTCTGCACTATGTTCATGTAATAAAAAAAAGAATTTGATTGGAAAAAATAAATTGAAGTTTCAAAAAAGTATTCTGTTTAATGTTTAGTTTAGCACAATATATAAAGTATTATGTCTATTGTTTAATTTAGCATAATGTATATTCATTTAAATGATATAAATATTATTGGGTTTTCAATCTTTTAATAAAGTTGAATGGCTTTGAATGAGTCTATAAGAGATCAAATCTTGTTGAATGCATAATCCAATAGAAAATATTTCAACCTAAAATTGCTTTTCTGTTTTGAGTAGATAATAAAAACTATAAATTTAATATAATTTTTTTAAAAAAATAAATTAAAAAATAACATAAACAAGATATTGTGTTTTCATTATTACTTTCTTTATTTATGTTTTCTTGGCTCAGTTATTGTGGAGCAAATCTTTCTATTTTTTATAATAAGTAACATTCTATATTGTCAATCCTATTTGTTTTTTTACCACGACATCTATTAAAAAAAATAGAATATACAAAGATTTATCCATAGATTTTTTCCCATTATCTTCTAAATAAAATTTTCTTAAGAAGATTAAAATTGCTTTGTGTCCTATTTTATAAGTAAACATTATTTATATTGTATTTTGAATATGAGTAACATTTTAAGATGGGAAAATTTGCCCAAATTTTTCACATTTACAGTAGGTATCATATAGTTATTTAATTTTAAAAATAATCAATAGTGTTAACAAAGTTATATATATATATATTTTTTAATACTTATGTGATAATTTTGTAATATTTTAAAAAATGATTGCATAATTTTAAATTGCTTTCCACTGAAAATTATAGTTGATTTTTAAATTTGAGCATTCAAATTATAAAATTTATCCATGACAATGATAATGATAACTCTCTAAGTGTATTTTATATATATTAATATTTAATATATGTATGCTAGTTCTATATTGCTAAAATTAAGTTGAATGGCCGTGATCTATCTCAATGGTCTTGCATCATTCTAATACATTTTGAATTGTTGATTACAAAAGTTAGTCGCTTAAGTTCATATATGAAACACCTTCTGTGAAGTAAAGGAATCATTTAGTTTAAATATTTTTTAACTATAAATCATTATTTTTATTTTTATATTGGTAATATTTTTAAGTCATTTAGAGATGTTAATGGCAAGTGCAGGTGACAACGACTGAAGAAAAGCAGGAGATTTGGAGTGTAGAACTTGGGGAGATGTTTCAGATCAAGAACTTCCATGCAAGGAGAACACCAAAGAAAGAAGAAAGGATGGGAACAAGCATATCCCACAATGGGTTTTTGTGCAGGGGCGATGGGTGGATAAAAGCTTAACCATGAGCCAATTGCATGCTCCAAGAGAGATGGGAGGTTATGGTAACTGGCAAGAAATGCAACCTAGACGCAATCCAGTTAGATTTGATAGAAGATATGTGCAACCCAAGTTGCGACAAAACAAATGGAGAGAACAAAGGAAGGAGCACCAGCCTAATACCTTGTCTAGAGAGCTGAGAGGACATGTGAGAAATATCCCACACAAGATCTCAGATCGAGGGCACTATGGTTAGGTCACATATATCCTTCATAAGAATGGATTCAATAACTCCGGGCATGGACGGTTTTGGCAAGATAGTAGAATTAGGGTAGATACTCCCAACAATTGGTGAGCCAAAAATCAACCAGATTGGAAACCCAAGAGAGGGGCGTGAACAAGTAGGCCTTAGAAGGGGAAAGGAAAACTATTTCTGGAAGGTGACCTACAAAGCAATTTGATGGAATCAAAAGGTATGCCTCAAAACCCTAATAGACATCTAATAAAGCATTATGTCTATATAGAAGGAAATCAAAAGAAAAAATCTGTAGGTAGATTGAAAGAAGTAGGAATGTTCATCAAGTGAGGGGAGGAAGGCTAGCTTTCATCAAAATTAGGAATTTGTGCCAAGAAAAATGGGGGGAAAATGTGTTGCTTCGCACATTGTTGAATGGATACTTCCTGGTAGAATTTCTCGATCCACCTTTGATAAGTGGAATGTAATGAGTAGTGGACCTCATTTATTGCATGGAATGGGAATGTACTTGAGAGACTGGAGCCCAAATTTTGACCCATGGGAACACAAGAGTGAAGCAAGACCAGTATAGATCCGCCTATATAATCTCCCCATACAATATTGGTAGGAGGACATCCTAGCAGATATTGGGAGGAAGTTGGGAACCATCATCTAAGTGGATAGAAAAATGGAGGATAGGTGTTTGGGAACATATGC
>VDFB02340606.1:0-41755 GCA_007258455.2 Sequoia sempervirens | reverse complement strand
CCCAACCATTTATAACATTTCCAAACCACCCAGTAAACAAATTGATTTAGGAGCCAGAAGATTAACTTACCTAGGAGCGAACTGGTTGCTCTTCAAACTTAGCCCTATGTGGTGTTTTACAACTAGTACTTCTTGACTCAAAGAATGCCCATGTTTGTGCCAACTGCAATTAATCAAAGAAGATACCAAAAAATCTCTTTAATATCCCAGCATTGAAGTGCATTCACCATTAATGGTTGATTGGTTGTTTGCACAAGAAAACTAATGGGTAGTTGTTCTAGTTTGAATCCCAACCATTGATCCTCTAGTTTTAAAATATAATCAACGGTCCCCTTTTACCATCACCCATGCTTTTAAAAAAAATGCTTTAAAGTAGAAAGGAGATCCCAAGAACATGCCACGTAGCCATCCACTAACACATAAATAAACACAGGCCCTTTCACTCATTGCAAATGAGTGGGAGAAATTCTTAGAAGTTCTGGTGATGGGCTCCTCCTGGTGATGCATTTGAGCAACTTGAACCATCACATGTTGCAAAAGTCAACTCGAAGTTGGAAACATCTTCAGTGATGGGAAAAGGTAGTGATGAAATATTAATTTGACACATGGCCACTACACTACTTATTATATGCTCCTTCCATCGCTCGTCACTAAGCTAGAAAAATTTCTAAAACTTTTCAGCAATGGGGTGATATAACACACCACCATACCCATTTCTCATTGTAGAAGTGAAGCCAAAGGTTTAAAGAACTTTGGTGATAAGTTATTAAAAGGAAAATGTAACCCATTGCTCATCATAGAAGAGAACCCACTAGCAATGAGTCGTGATATAAGTTAATACAAACTCCCACATGAAAATAAGATGTTTTTAAAGAGGGGCCATGCTAGGTTAATGAGGCTCAAACCCTTAGGAATGAAACATGAGGCCAACATATTTCACCATGAAATATTTTGCACCTAGCTATAAGAAATATTAAAACAATGAGGTGAACAAGGTAATCAATGAACTTAAAATGGGGTCGGTGTAAACATGACTCGAAAGGCTTAAGTTGTGACTTAGATGACTGGGAACCAAGTAAGATAGGTCAACAGAAGATTAAAACCTTCAAAGCTTAAAACCTCAAACATGCAAGAGATACTTTAGAACTAAAACCCTAACCCCCACCCTGGACATGGATGCAACATACCATTACAAGGCACAAAAGCAGTTCAAATTTTTCAAAATTTTATGAGCTCTACCAAGTTGTATGTTTGTTGTCAAATATTTTTTGACACATATTTTGAATTATCATTATGACTAGTGGTGAGACTTTGTCATATTATTGCTATTAGGCCAAATATTTATTGTATAACTGTATATCATTTTTGTGCCCATAGAATCAATCCACATGCACCAATTTGGTCTATGTATATGCACTCAGCTTATACAGTTTTGGTTACCTGAAGCTTCTTCACCCCACTTTTTTGAATCTAAATTCCCCCCAAAAAAAAAGTTTTAATAAACACCTTGGAGGATTTTTTTAGGGCACAATCCTCTCCTTTGGCCAATCCACCCTCATCCCTATACTCTATACCTTGAACCTTATAACCTAAACCCTTAAATTATCCCCCAACCATATACTCAAGCCCTAAATCCTACATTCAACCTTGTACCCTAAGCCCTTAATCCTAAACCCAATACCCTCAAACCTATACCCAATAGTCTAAACCCTAATACCTATAGCCTATACACTTAACATTATACCCTCAAACTTAAACACTATCCCTCAACCCTCAACCCTATACCTTAAACACTAAACCCTATACCCTCAACCCCCATCCCTATATCCTCAACCTTACACTCTAAACCCTAAACATTATCCTCCACCACTCCAGCCTGGCAAATCCAGACTCTCCACCAACCACTCTATACCCAGCTATCCATTATACCTTATTCCTTGTTTCATATCCATAACCTTCAACCCCTATACCTTAAGCCACCCTGACCCTCCAGCCCCTCATCCCCTATACTAACATTGTCCTTGTTCTTTCAAACCTATAATCGTCCTTAACCCCTATATCATAAAACCTAAACTCTGTCACCCAATATCCTAAACCCTAATATGTACATACCTATACATAACTTTATACCATCAGCCTAAACATTATCCCTCAGCCCCCTAAAACCCTAGGTAGCCCCTTCAGTTGAAGCCTAGGCCACCGATTTCGGCCCCATTGCTCAGTGCCTCAGCCTATATCAATATTTTTAAACCTTAATGCATACCCTACACTTAAGAATTAAACCCTCTACCCTAATAATAGATCGGTCACACCATGTAGGATAGTCATCCAAACATTCAAAACAATTAGGGCAGGTATTAGAATAATAGGGTGAACACTAAGCGTGTCTCCACGATGCCACAAGACAACTATTGATATCACCAAGAGTCATCCCTATGAAGCCAAGAGGTTACACGAGTCACGAAATCTATAAAGCTGGGCATCATCATGTGCCAAGACCTCCATATCAATAGTCACCACTTGTATCACTATTCGGCAAGACCATCGTCTTTTGCCAAGACATCACACTAAAGTTCCCAAGTCACATCAACCTCAACATTCTCATTGGCAAGACAATCGTCATTTGATGATCAAAGGCCACTCTAAAATTCCTAACAATTAGCAAGACTTACCGCCCTTCATTGAGAGATCATACCGAGCTCTTTATGTTATACTGATGTCACTGTCGGAAAGACTTAGGCAAAGGTCATACCGAGCCCTCAAGTCATACCGACAATAGACTGCTTCATCGGCAAGACAATCACTCCTTGCCAAGACATCATATCAATTCCTTTAAGTCATACCGAAGACCTACCATTGGCCAGACATTCCATGTTTTCCAAGAGATCATACCAAGGTTCCAAATTCATATTGAAACCTCTGACGTCCATCGCATTCCTATCAGCATCCATCTAATAGTTGAAAAGACTTCCCTCTATTGCCAAGAGGTTACAATGATGTTCACACCTATTGGTGAGAGAACCCACCATCAGTAAGACTTCTTACTGAGACTTCCAAGTTACTCCGATGAGCATCAGTGAAACAAACATAAGTCACCAAGACTTCTCTTAGTTACTGAGAGATCTTCCCAAGACCCTTGTGTTACCCCGAGAGTATACCGTCAGTGAGACATTCCCTAGTCGCCAAGAGATCTTCTCGAGAGTTCAAGTTACCTCGGTGACTCTTGCTTATCGGTGAGACTTCTCCCGATCACCAAGACTTCCTGCCAAACCTTATGTTATCTCCAAGACTCCAAGTGGATACTCATCGGCAAGACTTCTCCATGTCACTAAGACAACATACTGACACACTTGAGTTATCCTGACATATGCTAGGCACTCGATAACAAACCCTTATGTCAGCGAGACATTCCATATTAGTAAGAGATCTCACTAATTCTCCATGTCATAGCGATAGGTCCATTCGACAAGACAGGAGTATGTCTCAGCAACATGAGCAATACACAAGGTTAAACTACCAGTCAGCCAAACAACAAGAATGTCACACTGACTTTTCTCTTCCATAGGTTACAACCTGTGAGATTGAGGCACATGATTCCAACAATCTCCCACTTGACGATGATCACACAGGCACCTCCAAAGCAATCAGGAACTAAGATCACACTAGCTCCACCAGTTAAAACCTGTCAACAACGTAACTGATCATAGCCCTCCAGGAAACCACATAGATCTCAACATTCTCTCATGCTCCATCAAGAATTCTGCTCCAACATCCAAGATGTTCACCATTTAGGTAACAATCCTGTCATCTTCTAGTATGCCACCTGTGGAAGAAGGATACAAAGCCAAGGTGAATAAGCACCATTCCAACGAACACAAGCAAAATATCTCAGTGATATCATCAACAAGATACTATTACCACTTCACTATGCTCAAAAGGATATACATAAGCAATATCAACTTCAAAGCTTCAAACAGAACACAACAGTGAAGTCATTCTCTAGAAACAAGATAAACAACATTAGTTAGAACAACAATCAGACTAACTGCTTCCATCCAACTGATAAACCCACGTGATTGAAAATAGCACCCACAGCTCATGCTATGCCATCCAATCTCACATACCTCACAAGTATCAACATTAGTAAGCTTATGCCAAACAATAACCAACTCATTAATAGCAAATACAAGCTCCAAGTGCTAACCAGTTGAAGAAGACAAGACACATACAGGAACTCCCACTGCCTGAGTAATGCAGATTTGAAAGATCAAAGGCATCACAAGTCTACCAATTTCAACACATAGAAAAATGTAACCATGTAGTACTAAGGAAATATCCACAATGATATGCACAACCTGCAACAAAATGCTACAAGACACATTTCTCTCACCACAAACCATCATGGCCACAAAGAGAAACTCTACACATCATCTTCCTATAGAACATCCTCCTATATACACTTCTACCAACCAGCTATGTCAAGAATGATCTTCTTCACAACCAAAAAGAAAGACCTTAACAACATCCATTCGTTCAATCACCAAGATCAAACTGACTTTAAAAAACATGGATGTTAGCTTCTTAAAGAAGATCAAACTACTTCATTCCCCATTTTAGGAAATCAACCCATACAACATCTCCTACCAATTCTCATTAGAAACAAGGAGATAAAACAAAACTATACAACTTCCACTATGAATCCTCCATAATCATTAAACAGTAATTCAAGATCCATATCATGAAAGTGAACATAAAACACAGTTGAAAAATATAATGGGCCAAATACCTTTCAGATAAACTGCCAAGTAGACCAAGAGTGGGAATGAGAATACTCCTTCAAGATAAACAAGTCATCATGACTAATCCAAGAGAAATCTCCTCATAGGTCTCTTATTGAACTCACGTTCAACCAAGGTGTAGGCTTCTCAGACTTTCTACTGAAAACTTCACCAAGAATAACAAGGAGCAACACTTCTCTCATAAGAGAAAGACAACCTCACCTTATTCTTCATGTATCCATGAGTACTAGCAACTGATCATCTCATGCTAAACTTCAACTGCATTACTGCACTATCACGAATTACCAAGAAAATAATCAAAGCACCCAATACACAAAGAATTACCAGATCACTGTCAAAGCTCTAATCATCTCAATCAAGAACTTATCATGACACAATGATCTACCCATCCCCATATGAGATTACATGCTTCAAGTGACCTCACCATTGTCTCAAGTACAATGCACAATGCCAAAACTCCAGTGCACAAACAAGAGTATACCATGGCATACAACAAATAGACTAAAAAACAAACATCACCTGTCAAGCACCACCAACACCTCAGCCAAAGACTCCAAGCGTCTTCCATGGTTCCAAGATGTTGCACATCTTCAAGTAATGTCCATGCAAATGAAAAATAACCCTTCTGCAGCAACAAGATCAAAGAGCTCTCCCAAGAAACATCTGCAACACTAAAGAAGACCATTCACCACCACGTGATGAATCCATAGTCACTGCTAGAGCTCCCACTGAAACGTGACACTCGAGCTCTCCAAGCATCATGACCACCTGCTATAGGTTCCCATAACTGACTATTCAGGTACTCAATAGTATCCATCCTCTCATCTCAAAGCACCACACCAATGCACAAGTGACCATAGACAAGGCTAGCTAACAAGTTTGCACCAACAATGAATCAACCTTGTGGATATAGACAGTCCACTTCTGAGTTGTCTCACAGCAAACATGTAGGTAAAGACAACCCACAACATTGCACAACCCATAGATCCATTCAACAGAAACATGCAAACCCATCATCACATTGGAAATGCAAAACTAAGATCTCAAAGAGAATAACCACGTAGACAACATGACTCAAACACCAAATCACACCAAATCTGATTTGCCAATCATGTCCACAATGAGCACCATAATCAAGGAACCCACAACCACCACCACAAGAATGTTGAGTGATGAATCATGTACTAACACTCCCATGCAGAGAAGAAATCATACCTCCTCAAACCATGCACCAGGCATGCATGCAGAACTACAACTATCTCATCCAACACTACCCCAAAAGCCAGGGTATAGAAAATAGTTTAATAGCAACTCCACAAAACCACAAGTTTTGCTTAAACATGTAAAACCTACAAAATTACAGAGCCATGCAAGTACAAAACATCCTTAAAAAAGAAAAACAACAGTTTAGGAGAATCTAGGTCCCTTTTAGACCAACTCTAAAACCACCAACATGTACATGCATCTGAGAAAGAGAGAAAGGCTATTTTAGAAGCTTGCAAATCATCTAATGATTAACTCCATAGCCTTTATGTATTCGAGGTTAATAGGAAACAGTGCCTTCCAATACTAAGAACCACCACTTAGCATAAGCACTCTCTTTCCATAGATGAGAAACAACCTAGGCTTCTCCATATCACCCAGGAGCCTGACACACGTCTAATATGAAAGCTTTACTACTACATAGCCACAAAGCAAAGAAATCCACCTCATACTCCAAGGTTATACCACTACTAGCCAGGAGACACATATCACAACATGATCAACTCCCTATTCCATCTTGACCATCCTTCAAGCTGCATGTTGTCTCAGAATACCACAAGGCTTCCACTCATCAAAGGATCAATACATCAGTCCATTCCTCCAGATTTTTTCTAGCCCATCAAGCTAAGAAATATTTATAGGAGAAATATCCAGAACAAACAACCAGAAGAAGGCTCTAATACCACTTGTAGGGAAATAAATGGAGTGCATCTTATAGAAACTACAAATAGTAGTGCCTTCGATAAATTTCATTTCGATTAGGTTGCCTCAAAGACCCATACAACTATGTCCTAAAGAGGAAATAGACACAGTTATTTCCCACATTAATCCTTTTGAGAAAAACACGTGAATTCAACAGCAAACAACAAAATAGATGAAAGATACTACAGAAAATAGAACACAAATATTTTACGTGGGGAAAACCCTTTCGAGTAAAAAACCCCACTCTCCAAAGTTCGAGCCATTGTATTATTCAGAAACAAAAAGTTACAATACAGTTTTAGGCTCTTAGCCTTTTCAGAGATTGCATCTTGTTCATTTTGGATACAACTAGTAGCAATTGGTCAACTCATTAGACTATACAACTTTTGCACTGTTACAATACCCTCACAGTATATAGTGTAGATCAAAAGAGATTCCAGCCTCATGGCCTCGACCTTTCGGCTAGTCACTTGGTCCTCTCTTTATCGCTCTCTCTATGGCTCTCGGCTCCTTAGCTCATTGGCTTATCAGCTCACCCTTCAGAACGTCTAATACATATGTTTATACATTCGTTCTCATCTTCCAGCCTCTGTGAATTAGTTTGTTTCCAACTATCAGATCACAACTATCGATTCATCCAGCTCACCATCGTAGATGTTTCCACTTCCTTGCATAGAAGATAATATGTCTAGGTCACACCACATAGGACAGTCATCCAAATGGTCAAAAACATTCAAACAGTATTCGCATGTCGGTGAGACACTAACCGTATCTCCCTAATGCCACAAGACCTAGCTGTCAATATCACCAAGAGTCATCCCTATCAGCAAGAGGTTACACCAAGTCCAAAAAGCTATCACTAAGACATCATCGTGTCGCCAAGACCTCATATCGATGATCACCACTTGTATCACTATTTAGCAAGACCATCATCTTTTGCCAAGACATCGTACTGAAGTTCCCAAGTCACATCAACCTCAACATTCTCATTGATGAGACAATCACCATTTGATGAGACTTCATACCAATGTTCAAAGGTCAATTCGAAATGCCCAACAATTAGCAAGACTTACCGCCCTTCACTGAGAGATCATACCGAGCTCTTTATGTTATACCGATGTCACTATTAGCAAGACTTAGGCAAATGTCATACTCTTCGCCAAGACATCATATTGATGCCTTTAAGTCATACCGAAGACCTATCGTTGGCCAAAAACTCCACATTCACCAGGAGATCATACCAAGGTTACAAAGTCATATTGAAACCTCTGACATCCATCGCATTCCTATCAGCATCCATCTAACAGTCGGCAAGACTTCCCTCTATCGCCAAGAGGTTATAGCAATGTTCACAACTATCGGCGAGAGAACCCACAGTCGGTAAGACTTCTTATCGAGACTTCCAAGTTACCCCAATGAGCATTGGTGAGACAAACATAAGTCACCAACACTTCATGCCAAAGCCTCCATTGTCGGCGAGACTTCTCTTAGTCACTGAGAGATCTTCCCGAGACCCTTGTGTTACCCCGAGAGTATACCGTCGGTGAGACTTTCCCCAGTTGCCAAGAGATCTTCCCGAGAGTTCAAGTCACCCTGATGACTCCTCCTTATCAGTGAGACTTCTCCCGATCGCCAAGACTTCCTGCCGAACCCTTATGTTATCTCGAAGACTCCAAGTGGATACTCATCGGCAAGACTTCTCCATGTCGCTAGGACAACATACCGACATGCTTGAGTTATCCTGACATACGCTAGGCACCCGATAACAAACCCTTTTGTCGGCGAGACATTCCATATCGGTAAGAGATCTCATCGAGTGTCCATGTCATAGTGATAGGTCCATTCGGCAAGACAAAAGTATTGTCTCAGTGACATGAGTAATACACAAGGTTAAATTGCCAGTCGACCAGACAACAGGAATGTCACACCGACTTTGCTCTTCCAGAGGTTACAACCTATGAGATTGAGGCACATGATTCCAACAGGAGTAAGGTAAAGTTTTCAAACTATGGGAAATCAGGACATGTGAAGAAGGATTGTAAGAATAAGAAAGAGAGTTTTGATTCTTCTACAAAGGAATCCTTAGATGATAGTAATGATGCATTGGTTATTTAAACTAATATTGTTTGTGATAACTCTTTTCTTCACGTTTTAGAAAGATCTTCCTAGAGAGGATGGTAGTCATGATTCCATGTGTGCCTCAGTACCATGTTGCAGTGGGAGTTGTTGGTAGTGACATAGATGTAGCATTGGTAAGGTTATCTTCATGTGATTGGGGATATGGTGTTTTCTTGGTTTAGAGTGGTTGTTGTTATGGAATGGTTTACTCTTGATTCTAGATTAGAGTTTGGAATATTACATGTTCTCTTGAGACTAGGATGTATGTTATGGTGCATGTGATCTCCTAGGAGGAGATGGTTAGATCATGGATTTCATGTTTATGTTCTTGATTCATGATTGGAGCTTTGACATTGATCTTGTGTAGTTTTCTTAAGTATTTGGTACATTAATCATTTGCTTGATTACTTCATGAAATTGTTGTGTTGAATTTGGAGTTTGGAATGGATTGGTTGGTTACAGGTCCTCATGGATACTTGGAGAAATAGGTGAGGCTTGAGCTCTCTTATGGTAAGAGATATTTGTTGGAATGGTTACTTGTAAGTTCTCTTGGTTTTAATCATTTGCTTGGAAGCTTCATGATTATGCAGGTTACATTTGAAGTTAGCATGAATTGATTAGTTGATGCAGGAAGGCCATTGGCCTTAAGTCTTGTACTTGATTTATAATTGTTACCTATTTTTAGCTACAACTCAAAATAGGTAGAGCTGAATTTTATTTCTCATTGAAAGGTACAAAATTTCTAATAAATTATTCATTATATTCCAAAATCTGATTACTTGTGAATTTCTAGTGTGATTATGTAAATGTTTGTAATAGAAGAACTCATAAATTTGCATAAGAAATGTTTCTTTATTCCTATTGTAAAAATCAAAGTCCAACACAAGCCATGGGAGTAAATTAATTTGAATTTTCTTAATCAAATAATGAATACAAGCAAGGTTGTAAACTACACAACTGAGGATAATGTAAATATGCAAAAAGGGGAGTGATTCATCATTTACTATAATGATGAATCATTTTTACCCAATGTCTTTGAGTTGTTGTGTCTCCAATGCCTCCAGGTTGTTTAAACTCCAAGCTCCATGGTTTCCCACAAGATCGTTAAAAGATGGTGTTAGAGCAATGATAAATCACATCCTATTTTATGCCTACATTACCAACAGAAATGTAATGCAAATCCAATTAGGAATTCACCAGATGATTAAGTTGTCAAAAAAGTATATGTTCAAGGAGCACAAAGTTCAATGGAAGCTTTCAGCTTCAATTATTTTGCTAATTTGTTTGTTTAGTGTGCAGGAACATGTATAATAAGATCATTTCAACCAACAGCTATTGTTATGAGTGGTGATAAATTTGGCTCCCATAAGGGTTGAGCCTAGCTCATAAACAATAACGTGCGACAATAGTATGGAATAAAGATAATCATCATTATCCATGAATGAAGTTCATAAAGCATCCTTCAAATTGCTATTGTGAAAACAAATAGAACAAAGTCTTATTTCACTCTTTATTTATAAGAGTTATCAAACACTAAGGGAGATACAACCTTGGATCATGCATGTGCAAGTTGAATGAGTAAAGTGAAGCTCAAGAGACTATGAATAAGGGACATATATATCTAAATGTTCAATACATTTAGGAACAACAAAATGAGCCATATCAGTATACAAAAATTTCTAGATCACAAATTAATCCATTCATGAGTGTTGATATAGTAACATTGCCTCATCAAGAGTTTCATTCAATAAACATTGCTATGCATTAAAGAGTGCAAAAGGATAACATAGAACAACAGTTTTCAGGTAAAGTATGGCTATTCCATGAAGTTTCAAAGCAAATGTTACAAAAGATACATAATAACAAAAAAAAAAATTATCTACCTTCAGTTTTGTCTACTCACACAATATAGGTTCAAAGGTTATGTAACCCAATGCATTCAAAAAAGTTACAAGTGCACAAAGTGTGCTATAGGTGCATGAGGATGAAATTTCATATTCTTCTTTGCATTGCAACCAATGAATCATAGAGAGTACCATGGAAGAAGAGAGAATATTTAATCTATTATACACTGTTATGCTACAGTGAAAATCTTAGATTCTTGCTCAAAATAGAAAATCCACAATTTTAAGTTCAGTTATGTAATGCTTTAAAAAGGGAACAGAAAAAGCATGGTATTGGCCTAGTGTTTCAAATCCTCAAAACATAGTTTGTGTAGTATACATGCTACTTGGTGCATGGGAAGCAAAGGGGTCACAAAGAGACTGAGCCATTTTTCATTATTTTCCTCAAGGAAGCTCAAATCCCATGACCTATGAAGAGAAAGAAAACAAAAATGGGATACAAGGTAAAGATAGTCATGGCCTGTCATAGTGATGGAAATGTACACAAAATATATATCAAATGCATTTTATAAGCAAAAGAATGAAACCATAGAAAGGGCACTAGTTGCATACACAGAATATCTCAAGGATGCCATCTCAAGGAATGATATGGAAGATAAAACCCCAGTTTAAAGACAAACCCAATTGAAGAAAATGACTCATGGTCGCAATTACACCAAAATGCAAATACCCAAAAGCTCTCATGGCGGCCTATAGAAAAAGGGATACCTAGAATGCTAAAAGGTTAAGTAGGAACACAAGACATAAAACACTATGGAGAGTAGGCCCATAAGTGGAAGAAAGTAATTTAAAAATGTAGAGAAAGGATTATATCTTAATATTTTCAAAAAATGGAGAGAACTTTTCACTTACAACTGCGACTCATCTTGAAGGAAAAATACAAAAGCTTCTATACTTGTTTCATAAAATGCAAAAAAATAAAGCAAATACAACCATTATCTTTCCTTAACCAATTTCAATTTGAGCATCAATCCATAGAAAATACATGAAAAAGGTTAGATTCAAAGCTTACTTAGTTGTTGATGAAGTGATGCCCAAGTCTGCGAATTCTTTCTATAGAAAATCCTCAAGGCTCAAATCAGTAAATGCATGGTGGCTTCAAAAAGGAATAAGAATATCACAGAGAGAATGAACATAGAAAAATACATTATAAATATGCGTGGTTATGGCCTGAAGGCTCCCAAATGGCTTTGAAATGTGAGATAAAAGCCAAATTTTAACTGAAAGTAGCATTTACCTTGTTCTCCTATCAAAGAATCTTCAGAAAGCCTTCAGAAATATCATGAAAATCAAGAGTCCTTAGCTCAAAATAACCTAACTCATGGAGGCGTAGCAGCAAAGTCTTCTTCCAAAGGATGCAAAGTGAAAATGAAGAATGACTTAGGGTTCAATGGCTTTTTCCCTAAAAGCCCCAATTCGAATCAATTGCATTTTTGACTTGGTTTTTAATTAAAATAATTTCATTTTATTACCACCGTGGTCTTGAATTTTAAGTCAAGAAACCTAATAATGCATGCAGCCATGAGTTTAAGGTCAAATTTACATTTTGACATTAGCCTTCAAATGTTAAAGTCTTCCCCACCTTTATTTTTTGCAAGTGTTGAACAAAAATAGCAACCAAATTAAATATTAAGGATGTAATTACCTTAGTATTTAATTTGTAATATGTAAAGGAGAAAGTGAAAAAATATTAAATATTAAGATAATTACATTGATTATCTTCAATATTTAATTAAATTGATACCTTTATCCAATATCATGCAAAAAAAAAACTGAAGAAGAACTGAAAATGGTAAGTGTCATTTGGGGTGCTATTTGTGACTTTGATTCCAACTGAGGTGGGTTTTGAGATCCTGTTGATCATGCATATCGAGAGTTGGAGTTTGCAAAGCATGGGATTTAGTTCACTTTAGTTGTGGGCCCATTTTTCAAGGCTTTTTTCTTTTTCTCATGAGAAGATATTTCAAGGATATTTTTTTACTTCAGTTCACTTTCAGAGCCATTTCCATGCATTCAAAGGCATTCTCAAGTTACTTTTTAGTTATAGACATTGTGACATAGAGTTCTAAGTTGTTGAAGCTCAATTACAACATTGGTGGGCCCTCTTTTCACATTATTTTCTCTTTTGCTCATGAGTGAGGCCTTAGAGAGATATTTTCACTTTCATTTCACATAATCCAGAGGTTTACTTTCATATAGGGTACCCACAACCTGAAGGTATTCCCATGTTACACAGGATTGCAAAGTATCTTTGCTTTTGCATTCAAGTGAAATCATATTTATAACAATAATATTTATTTCTGATTTAGAATATTGCAATGTATAAAGTCAAGTGGGAGAATGTTGGAAATAGGTTTCCATTTAGTTGAAATCCTTAACATTATTTATTTCATGTATCTCCTAAGTCCTTAGAAATCGTTCTCAAACAATAGGATTATAAAGAGATTAATTCTAAATGAAATAATCATGTTAATTGACATTTGTAATTATTCCTAAATGATAGGAACATGTGTAGACACCCTAGGAGAGCTCCTACAAAATAGAAGCACATGGGTGCACACATGGGAGGAGGGACACACATTGGTTCAGTTAACTATTTGATGGATTGATAACTTTATGTAATGCATGTCTTGTTCCTACAAAATAGGGATTGATAATTACAATGCATGTGGAGTGGTATTGTTCAATTCAATTCAGCTCAGTTCAATTTAGTTTAGTACAGTTCAGTTCAGTTTAGTTATCTTCAGTTGCATGTTAGTTATTTGGAGTTGCATGTAGTTGACTTCAGTTGACTTGAGTTGCATGGCTAATGACTTTAGTTGCATGCTAGATAACATGTTGATACTTTTAGTTAATAAGGGGAGATCATTCATGCATGATGTTTCCATGAATGGTGGAAAGATATGTTTTAGTTAACAGAGAATGACTTGGACCCACCTTGGGCACCCAAGTTGGCTTGTAATTAACTCCTTTTGTGTGCCAAGATATTTCAAAACGCTGAGATAAGTGGGCCCATTCTTGGGTGGCTACTTTCAGGATAAGCCTTGAAGATATTTATGGAATAAAGGTTGAGTTATAACTTCAGTTTGGGATTCCCAAATGGATGAAGCACATGTTTTGACATTGTTTTTCATAGAAGAAATCTACTTGCAAGAGATAGGCATATCATTTTGGAGATAGGCATTGAGCATTGTAATTATAACTGTTTGGAGTTTACAAGGTTGATTATTACCTATTTATTTCAAGCAAGTTGAAGAGAGTTTATATCATTTTTATTGTAGGTTGTGAAGAAGATTTGGTGCAGGAAAAAGAAGAATTTTCAAGCAATAATTGGAGTTATTGTAATCTACTTCAGAGATTAAATAATACATTGATTATGGGTGAAGTTTTTTCCCAAAAGGGTTTCTCCACGGTATATGATATGTATCTTCTAATATTCTATCTATTTATTCTACAAATTTTTGTCTTCATTATACAAATGATAAAACGATTTAATCAAATAATCACCCACAAAGAATTTATAACAAAGAATACATATTTAGATCAGCAAGTATAATAGTTTTACAAAGTATTAAGCTACAAAATCACATCAATTTTCAACAATGGAGGGAGAGGTTGGTAAAAAGGAGAGAGGATATAAATATAAGTAGAGAGGAAAGTAGAGGTAGGGAGAGGAGAGATAGAGAGAAGTAGAGAGGGAATGAGGGAGGGAGGGAGAGGTAGGGAGGGAAAGAGGTGAGATAGAAAGGTGTACAAAGAGTGGTAGGGTGTGATGGATGGAGATGTAGATAGAGAGATGGATTGGGAGAGAGAGAGAGAGAGAGAGAGAGAGAGAGAGAGAGAGTAGTGAAGAAGAGAGGGAGAGAAGTATGGAGTGAGAGAGAGGTGTGAGAGAGGTAAGATAGAGAGAAATATAGAGTGGTAGAGAGTGATGGAGGGAGAGGTAGGTAGAGAGAGGGGGGGAGATAGAGAGAAGTAGAGAGGGAAGGAGGGGGGAGGGAGGGAGCGAGAGATAGACACAGAGAGATAGAGATAGAGATAGAGACATAGAGGGAGGGGGGCTGCGAGAGAGAGAGAAGTGAGATAGCTTAAGAATTAGAGGGGGGGGGAGAGAGAGAGAGAGTGTTCTTGAGCTCAAGGGAGAGAGAGTCAAATAAAAGGATGAAGATAGTCAGAGAGAGGTCTAGAGAGTAAGGAATAAAAAATGAGTGAGATAGAGAGAGAAATAATACAACTTGTTGATTACTAAAATTTGACCTCCTGATTACTAAAATTTGACATGTCAATTACTAAAATTTGACTAAGTCTAATTTTTTTTAAGATCTTCCAAAACCTATAATTTTCATTATAACTCCTAAAGATCTTAAACAATTCTCAAACATCCTAAAAATATATACATGAAAAATAACTTAAATTATAAGAAAGTAAATGTCCACATATAAATATCAACTTATACTTAAAATTTATATAGTTTCCTTAAAAAAATACCGAGAAGAAAGAGAAAGAAAAGAGAAGATTTTTTTAATGTCAACCAGAACACGAGCGCATTATAACACATTCAAATTTTGTCAATGCATTCAAATAATGGTAGCGCATTATAACATGCTTGTTTTTTTATCTTCTTTGGGAATCCCCAAGCCTTAGGCTTGGATTTTCTTTAGATTTCCAACCCAAAGGTTTCAAGAGTCTTCACAACATCCAAATACATGTTTTTGCATATTCTACAACATTTCACATAATCTTATTGTGCTAGCCATCAGGTTTACACATGTTTCAAGGTCAAGTAAATCTTACACCTGGGTAATGTTATGCTCTCTCTTAGCTATTTAACGATGTAATTTTTTCACATTTTGACAATGTGAAGACTTTCATCTTTAATTTCTTTTATTTGTGTGTTTTTTTAAACAACTAGTGTTTGGTATTTTTTACTTTATTTTTGTACCATTCATTATAATTTTAAATAAATTAAATTTTTTAAACTAGACTCCATTCTACACATATTCAAAACAAATTGATTAGTTTTCAAAAATTATAGGGGTTCCTAGAACAGACACAAACCCCTTAGAACTCTTGGTGATTGGGGTCAAATTGAGACTGCTCTTAAAGCACTTTGGGGAGATAAAGTTAGAGATTATTTGCAATTTGTCCTTGGTAATCAAAACCTGATTGGTTGGAAAGATTTTTATTTTCTTTTGGTTCCAATTCACATGAAAATTTCTCTCAAAACTGAACTAAGGAAAAGATAAATTTTCCTATCCAATAAACATGACTCTATTATCTGGACCAAAAGTAAATCTAGAAATTACAAAGTAAAAGATGGATAGAATTCTTTAACTTCTTCTAATTTATCAAGGCCATGGCCTTGTAAAGTTTTTTTGGGGGCCGAATGTCCTCCCTAAAGTAGGACTCTTACTTGGATTGCCTTGAAAGATGGAATATTAACAAGGATGCATCTTGACAGATATGGGATCACTCCTCTTTTTTCTTGTGTTTTATATGGCCAGGCTTATGCATCTTCTGGTCACCTCCTCATCCATTGTGAATTTTCCAATCAATGCTAGACTTGGTTTATGAACAAACTCGAGTGGAAAAGTCCTTTTCACAATTTGATCTTGAATCATTTTCTTATTTTTCCTCTCCTCTTTCCCACTCTTCCTTTTCTTGTATTTGGGAGATAGGCACTTCTATTGTTTATTGAAATATTTGTCTCGAAAAGGAACAATAGAATATTCAGATAAAAGGCTCTGAATGTATGGCAAGTATTATAGAAGATTGAGATTTCTATTTCTAAAGTAACTATGTCTAGTATTTTTAAAAGTCTAAATGCTTCAAGAATTTTTTCCTCATGGGATCATTTCATCCTCAAAAATTGGCCTCTAATCAAACCCCTAAGGGCTGGGTCTATTCAAGTCTACAAATCTCCAATCAATAGAAAGTTGATCAATTAGGTTCCTCCTCCCCGTGAGTTTATAAAAATCAATTTTGATAGGGCCTCATGAGGCAACTTGGGCAAGTCCAGTGCAACTGTTATTTTAAGAGATTGGCAGGGTGATTTTCTGGGGGTTGTTTGTGAAAGACTTGTTGATGGAACTAAAAATGTTGTAGAGTTTAATGCTTTGACACTCAGTATTGACTTTGGCTTTAAAAAGAAAAATTATCATGTTATTATTGAAGGTGATTCTATGGTGTTAATATCTGCAGTTAAAAATAGAAAAAATAAAGCTTAGCATTTGAACTATCTATTATCACCCATCTTGTTCCAACTCAAAGGCTTCACCTCATTCTTAATCATGCATTGGTATAGAGAAGCCAATCAATGTACAGATTTCTTGGCCAACCAAGCAATTGAAAATTTCATTGAGCTTAAAATTTTCATGGGCTAGGAATGCTTGGGTTAATTCTCATGTCTAAGTTGATTCCTCCCCTATACTCCTAATTCTAGTTTTCAATACTTTTCTCCTTGATTTGTGGCAACTTAAATCCTTTCTAATGACTTCCAGGGTTACTGTCATTTTTTTTGGTAATATATTTTATGATTGAAAGGGGATTTAATTTCCAAAAGTTTGAATGGAATTTTACCTGAGTTTCCTCACCAAAATGGGCTTGCTTTGGGTTTTTTTGGCAGTGGAGAATTTTGGAGTATCTATCCTGCATGTGTTGGTTCACCAATTTGGGCCTACTTGTATTGGCGACTACCTCTATTTATTTATCATATTCCATTTGATACTATTCTAACTGGCAGGTGGCTTTGTGATCAGTGTAGTTCCCCCAGACATATTTATTTGGTGCTAACACTTGTTATATCCCATCTTCATTTTTTTCTACTAGTATGGACTCACTCCATATTTTTAGACAAAGGTGGAGGAATTTATGAATCCTTTGTTGCAAATGGAATTAATGCAATATCCAGAAAAAATGTATGATACTTGTTGGTTGGACATTAATTGCCCCTGATACTCTCCTCCAACTTTGCATTTTGTAATGAGCAACTTCCAGAAATTGTTAGGAGGCATTTGTTGCCAGCACAACTAGAAGTTTCATTTTTGTGGGATTTCTATTCCCAACTTTGTTTTCTCCTGATGTGTAGCTCTAATTTGTAGAAGAATTAAGATGTGGGATGGTAGATGCAATGATTTGGAGAGGGAATTTTGTGAAGACAAAAAGAATGAAGAATAGAATGTGAGTAATTTTTTTAGTGAACAAAATAGTTTGAGAAAATGATTTTTTTTGTGTGGGTTCTTTGTGTGATTCAAAGAAGCTCCTGAACAGTAGCAACTATATTTTGTTCTGTACATTTTGTAATGAGCAACTGAAAGCTCCTAATGCTCATTGTTTTCCTAGGAGCTGAATAGCTCAATCGAATAGAAGGAAAGAAAGCTCTGAGAAGCTCTTGAAAGTTTATGAGTTTGTGGGTGCAACTCTAGATTGTTGCAAGTTTAGTTTGTAATTAATAGATTGTAGTTTTAGTTTGAAAGCATTTTGTAATTTGTTATTTTTTTGAGTTAACACAAAAGAAAAGATTCATGCCCAATTTTGTGTCTCCGAGCCTATTCTGCATTTTTTTTCTATATTCCCCTCTTGTTTGGGGAAATAGGGTAGAAACCTTGTAGGTTTTATCCTATTTAAATTTCTGACATGGTATCAGAGCTAGAAGGCCCTAAGTCTTGAGTGAGTTGGGCATTTTTTATGGGTGTTTAAAAGTTTCTTGTTGGAGACATGGATGGAGATGAAAGTAAGAGGTGGTAGCATCCACCACCATTTAATGGATAGAACTATGATGTTTGGGAAAAGAAGATGAAGACCATAATGGTTGTTAATGATTTGTGGGAGTTTTTGATCAATGGGTTCAATGATGTGACTAATCCAGCAGCATATGTTGTTCTCACAAACAACCAAAAGACCCAGTTGAAGGAGTTGAGGAGGAAACATGAAAATGCATTGAGTCTGATTGAAGAAGCCTTGACAAAGCCCATTCTTATCATAATAGTATCAAATAACTATGCAAAGGAAGCCTAAGAAATCCTCCAAACCAGCTACAAAAGGACTGATAAAGTAAGATTGGTGAAGCTCTAGATGCTTCGAAGAGAGTTTGAGACTCTCCAAATGAAGGATAGTAAGTCCATCTCATAATTTCACAGAAGACTCTCAAGTTTGATAAACCATTTGAGAGTGAATGAAAAAGTCGTGGAAGATCAGAGGATTGTGGAGAAAATCCTTAGAAGTTTAGCAACAAAGTTTAATGCAGTGGTGATTGCCATTAAAGAGGAAAATGATCTCTTAATGTTTTTCATTGATGAGCTGATGGGTTCTCTGCAAACCCATGAGCAGTGCCTAAATAAGTCTACAATTTCTTCCCAATAGCAAGCATTCAAAGCTCAAGCCAATGCAAGATTTAGGGGGAGAGGTAGTAATAGCTCCAGACTATTGGACACTAGGAACATTGAGACGGGGGGTGAATCAGTGTTCCACAATATTTTATTTTCAAATCAGATCTAAAACTATCAACAACAATAATTAAACCTTTAATAGCATTCACAACATATAAACTGAAGATAACATGCAAACACATTAATAATCACCATGACACCAAAAATATTTCCATGGAAACCCTATTAGGGGAAAAACCACAGTGGAGATTAGTCCACAATGTATACTCTGTTAAAAGTTTAAAAGAAGGGGAATGCACTTGCATTTAGGCACACTATCTAGAGCTCACTACTCAAAAAAGAAGGCTCACTGCCTTACAAAATATATTTGATAATACAAAAAAATTTGAACTAAGAGTATAGCATCTACATATGCTAGGATTCAGTTCCAATGAAGTACATAATTAGATTTCAGATTTTTTATCCAATTCGCACTTCTACTCTGCTATGCTCTGCATACAAAAACCATTTCTACTATTCAATAGATCTCCTCATATAACTGCTCTATACTTTTTCACTCTTACACCTTCACTCTTCTTGATCCACACACACACTTTTATTTTTCTTGTTGTGTCTCTATCTCAAAATGATTTTCTGATTTCCTTCATATATCCGCTAATAGGAATTTTATTATATGTCGGCTTTAAAATAGAATATAATATTCTTTCTCATGTCGGCTCAAATCACTAATTATAATTGATGCGTACCCACACAAGTTAGATAGACTATAGTAGGGACCCAAACCAAAATTCCAAACATAAGAAATAGCTAAACACATGCTCCACATACATCCGCGACACACCATACACAACAAGTCAGCCAAAATAAGAGAATAGGTAGTAAATCATTCTACCAAATTTCTTAACTTGTACTCCAATCAACGCGACACTACAAAACTCACTAGTAGGATAGTGTACATGCTAAATAAGCATCTCTTGGGATCCACACCACAATATAGTGATCCAGTGAAGTGTTCATATCAGCTTATCAATTGGATGTCATGTTCTTCATACTTTTTTTTGGTAGGTTATAGACTTCTACTTTTCATGCTAGTAGGAGCAACTTCACCACTATGGACCATACTATTGACTTTAGTTGCCATCAATGACAACACAAGCAACCAAAAAAGATCTCTCAAATTCATATGCCAACAATCTCCCCCTTTGGCATTGATGGCAACACTTAGTGAAAAATGACTAAGTGTCAAAACTCAAAAACCCATCAAGGCTAGAATTACTACTCCCCTTAGGATATCAAGGCATTTTTCACTGCACTCTCTCCCCCTTTGACATCAATGACAAAGCTTCTATTATTTTTTGCTCTTTTTTAACACTTCTCTCCTTCTTTTGTTAGAACAAAATTTTCCATTTTGCAAAATAAAGAGTTTGATCAAAACTTGGAAAACTGCTGCAAAAATCAAAAGATTATTTTATACTTAACTTTTATTTCTGGAAGGAATTTCTTCCAAGAGTCCACCACAAATAGCTATAATAAAGTTGTTATTGTTTGATGTTCTATTGATGATCTGAACAAGGGATTCAGGAATGGTGATTGCTTCTTACGGATTTTCTCCTTTCTTTAGAACTTCAACCATTTGCTCTAGTCTTCATTTAGTCAGGTCCTTTACTTTCCAAAAGGTGTCCATAAGAGTATTCCTAGAAAAGTGAACCTTTTCATGCTCAACCTATAGATCATGAACCTTCTTAACTTATCCATCCTTGTCTGAAAACATATTGTATTCCTGTCTAATTCTGACAAGCTCATTTTCAATTTCCTCCAACTTATCCTTTTACTTGCCAACCGCATGAGGCCACCTAAGGAAATAATTGAAGATCTTATTGGATGAATTGATGCACTGTCTTAACACATTCATTTTATTCTTTAGTTTGGAAAGAGATAGCCTAAACTGCATCTTCAAATGGGAAATCATTTCCTCCTCTTTTTTTTCCAGAGGCATAGAGTCCATTGCCTCTCTTACACACTCAATCAGCTCTTCGAGAAGTACATTCTAAAGATTCTCCAATTCAATGTTATTATTAGCAAAGTATCTTCCTAGAGTATTCTCAATGAAATACTACTCATAAGATGGTTCATTAAACCATATATTAGTTATCTTTTGCATACCATCTTCATCCTGAATAATTTGCAATATCTTTGCTTTAAGCATAACACCTTCTTCATCATTGTCTTCTGCTACTATTATTTCTGGTTCATCTAGTTTTGGTTCATCTCTAGGTGTGTACTCCTTAGAGTCTTCATCCTCTATATTCACAACCAACTATCCTTTTCCTTTTTCCTCAACTTTTGTTGGCTTGGGTGCCAGAGGAGTAACACAAGCCAAATCTCTTCTTCTCTTCTTCTTTTTCTATGCCTTATCAAAGGATGATCCAACTTCAGTTATTTTTACTAGGAGGGTAACACTTACACCAAAAAATTTAACTTCTTAAAGAAGTTCTCATAAACTCATTCACCATTTTCAAAAGATTTGAAATTCTCAAATATTTGCTTGCAAACTAGTGTATTTTCCTTCCATACTAAATTATTGTTCAAAGGCAAGCAATTTAGAAAATACATCATAGTGCATATAGCTAGGGTGCTAAACCAGAAAGATTATTCAATATCCTTGGTCAATTGTGTGTTCTCCATCAATTGATCCTTCATCAGACCAAATAGATCAAAGGCTTCATTTTCTATTATCATTTTATGAGCAATATACACAATACCTACTGAGGTTGATCCTTCTGTATTCCTAAAGAAGATCTTATATGAAATTCCATGTGCAATATACCTTGCTAATAGATCTTTAATCGTTGTAATTATAAGAGCCCTCTGATCTCCTGTTATTCTCATTAGGGCTTCAACCTCAATATTTTGAATTAATTTCTTTTTCAAAACACCACCAACATTGTACAAACCTGTTAGATTTTTGATTACATCCTTAGAGATTTGATAGGGTTTATCCAGAGTAAGGATATCACCATCCAATCTATTCAAGTTAAACCGAACCACCTCCGTATTGACGAAATGAGGGAATTCATTATAAATGTCCAAACTCTTATGCTTCACTCCTCCAAGCTTCTTCAATTCAGCAAAAAATAATGAATTTCTTTCATCCCTAACCTTTTGAATGATATATTCATCCAGAGTTAATTTTTCTTTGATTTGTTTCATTTTTCATACCGAATAGGGTTCTACCGATCACCAAATAAATGAGAAATTTATAACATAAATACCTGGAGAATTCACTACTAAATTGACCTTTCACACCTTTAGAATTTTTCTGAAAAGGATCTCCAACTGTTCTCCTCCAATGCACAGTGACAAATTAGGATTCCAAATGCCCTTTTATAACTTCACATACTTAAAGTTTCCTATCGCATTAAATGCACTACCCTAGATGTTCCAGTTAGTCTACAAACTCATCCAGCAAGCGAGGAATCTGACTGTAGACCTATACCATTTCATCCAACTCAACAAATGATTGCTAATACTTTCTATAATGAATAACACAACAGCTGATGACATCCTGTGATTTGGTGCCATCTATACAGAGGGGAATAAGATATTTTCATGAAAAACTCCCCCTAGGCCACTGCCTTGACATTAATTACCAGAAGAGTTACTAGAGGAAGCTTATGGTACAGCCTTATTTCCTTCATTAGATTCACTTTTCTTTACCCATGTTTTCTTCATCCGATCTCTTATCTCTTCCATAGATTCTTTTTCTTTACCTTTGTTGTTTTTCTATGAATTTCTTCCTTGATAAACTGGACCTCTTTTGTTCATGTTTCTATCTCTATAGAATCTTGCAATGTGCCCATGTTTGTTACAATTTTAGCATACTAATTTTTTTGTCTATGCCATCCATTCCACTAATTTCCTCCTGATCTACATCGATTAGCCACATGTCCAAATCTTCCACAGGTATAGCATTCTATGTTACTTGCACTAACAAACATACTTTTGCATTCTAATGACTTATGACCAAACTTCTTGCATTTAAAACACTGACCAGAGAATGACGAAGAGCTAAAGTTTATTTTTCTTCTACATTGAGAAGCCATATGTCCAAATTTATCACAAAAAAAATCAATATCGATTAAATTTTTGAGCATTGGGTTGCCTTACCAGATGTCTTGTACCTATTTTCTTCTTTTTAGGGTTCTTTTAATCAAATCCAGAGCTCTCACCCTTTTCATAGCCAAGTCCTCGCTTATCATTTGTATCCTTTTGACCTTTGGTTATATCATCAAGCCTAGCAGAACTTATCCCGAACTTCTCCTTGAATTCATTTGTAGTAGCAAGCTCATTTTTTAGAATAACTACCTGTCTCTCAAGCTCTTGTTCATTGTTTTTGGATTGTAGTAGTTCAATCTCCAACTAAATGAATCCACTATTAATCATGTTGCATTCTTCAGAATTTTCTTTTAGGGACTGGGCCAAATTCTCCTAATTCTTCTTTCTTTCTTCAATCTCTTTAGTTAACTTCATCACCACATATTCCATTTCAAGCTTTAGAGCTGCATTTTCCTTAGCAAGCTTTTCACATTCTTCTATTATCTCTCTTAGGGTTTGATTTAGATGGACATCATCTAGACCTTTTCTTTCTTTTTGCTTCAACTGATCACATAGCTCCTTCCTCTTTTCCCTTGACTCATTTATCTTATCCTTCAATGATTGAATGAATTTTTTGGCAGCCACAAGATTTACTTTTAGTTCCATGACCTCTTCTTTAGAGTGATCAAGATCATCAAGTTCCACCATAAGTTGTTGTTGAAGACCACCAACGTCTATTGTAATTCAAGATCCACCTCAATTTGTTAAGCTTTAGAAGAGGAACCAGCTCTAATACCAATTGTTGGACACTAGGAACACTAAGAGGGGGGGTGAATCAGTGTTCCACAATATTTGATTTTCAAATTAGATCTAAAACTATCAACAACAATAATTAAACCTTTAATAGCATTCACAACATATAAACTGAAGATAACATGAAAACACATTAAGGGTCACCATGACACTAGAAATTTTTACGTGGAAACCGTATTAGGGGAAAAACCATGGTGGAGATTAGTCCACAATGTATACTCTGTTAAAATTATAAAAGAAGGGGAATGCACTTGCATTTAGGCGCACTGCCTAGAGCTCACTGCTCAAAAGAGAAGGCTCACTACCTTGCAAAATATATTTGATAATACAAAAAAATGTTGAATTGAGAGTGTAGCATCTACATATGCCAGGATTCAGTTCTAATGAAGTACACAATCAAATTCTAGATCTTTTATCCAATTTGCACTTCTTTTCTACTCTGCATACAAAAACCCTTATGCTATTCAATAGATCTCCTCATATAACTGCTCTATACTTTTTCACTCTTACACCTTCACTCTTCTTGATCCACACACACACTTTTATTTTTCTCATTGTGTCTCTATCTCAAAAAAATTTTTGATTTCCTTTATATATCTGCTAACATGAATTTTATTATATGTTAGCTTTAAAACAAAATATAATATTCTTTCTCATGTCAGCTCAAATCACTAATTATAATTGGTGTGTACCCACTCAAGTGGGCTAGAATATAGTAGGGACCCAAACCAAAATTCCAAACATAAGAAATAGCTAAACACATACTATGCATACATTTGTGACACACCATATGCAACAAGTCAGCCAAAATAAGAGAATAGGCAGTAAATCATTCTACTGAATTTCTTAATGTGTACTCTAATCAACGTGACACCACAAAACTCACCAGTAGGATAGTGTACATGCTAAACAAGAATCCCTGGGGATCCACACCACAAAATAGTGATCCGATGAAGTGTTCAGATAAGCTTACCAACTGGATGTCCTGTTCTTCATACTTTATGTTAGTAGATTACAGACTTCTACTTTTCTCACCGATAGGAGCAACTTCACCACCGCAAAATATGTTGTTGACTCCAGTTGACATCAATGACAACACAAGTAGCCAAAAATGATCTCTCAACTCGATATGTCAACACGGACATGGTAGAGGCAGATATGGATGTGGTAATGTTGGAGAAAATAACCTAGGATGAGCACATAGCCAAGAGGGAGAAAGAAGCTCTTAGTACAGCTCTAGACAAGCCAAGAAGAACAACAACTGGAGTAAGAAGGGTGAAAAGAGCAATATTGAATTCTACTATTTCCAAAAGTTTGTCCATTATGCAAGTGAGTGCTAGAAAAAATAGCGTGATCATTCAAAGCAAAGTGTAAATGTCACTGATGAAAAAGTGGATGAAGGTAATCAGCAAAAGGCCTTCATCATGTGCAACATTGCTAAGCATGGAAGTGATGAGGTATGGTTTTTAGACAGTGGTTGTAGCAACCATATGAGTGGTGATGAAAGTTTATTTTCTTTCATTAATAAGAATGTTAAATCTGAAATAAAAATGGGGAACAATGAAATAGTTCCAATTATGGGAAAGGGGTCTATTATTTTTTGAACCAAGCATGGTAAGAAGAAGGAGATTGATGGTGTGTATTTTTCCCTTGATATAAAGCACAATCTAATGAGTATTGGATAGTTGATCCAAAATGGTCACAAAGTTTTGATGGAGAAGGGTGAATGCATTATTTATGAAAAAGATGGAAGCAAGAAAATAGTTGCAACAGTGTCAATGATGAAGAATAGGATGTCTCCATTGAGGTTGGAAAGGTGTTTCTCAGCTTAGTCCACAACTACATGAAAATGTGCAGCATTACAACAACAAAAATCCTTAAAGGTAGTCATTCAAGACCCTTCCAAGCTTTGGCATTTCAGTTATGGACACTTAGGCTATGCTGGTTTGAGTATTTTGTCAAAGAAGGTATGTTTGGAGGTTTACCAACCATTGTAAATCCTAGTGGTAGATGTGAAACCTGCATTTTAGGAAAGCAACATAGGCATCCCTTTCAATCGAGCAATTCTAGAAGGGAAAGAGCACCATTGGAGCTAGTTTACACTAATTTATGTGGCCCTCTGAAAGTAATTTCTATTAATAAGATCCAATGTTTTAATACCTTTATAGATGATTACAGCCGCAAGACATGGGTTTATTTTTTATAGCATAAATCTAAATATTTTGACAAGTTTGTAGTGTTTAAAGCCTGTGTTGAAAAGAAGAGTGAACATTTCATCAAGGTCCTAAGTCAAATAGAGGGGGAGAGTATACCTCCAATTAGTTTGTAAATTTTTGCAAGTAAAATGGCATCAAGAAGGAGCTAACAACTAGTTATACTCCACAAAAAAATGGAGCAGCTGAGAGAAAGAATAGGACCATCGTGGAGATGGCAAGGAGAATGATAAAATACAAGGGACTCACAAATGATTTTTTGGGTGAAGTAGCAACAATAGTGTACTTGATAAATAGAAGTCCTTCAAAGGAAATTTTGGAGAAGATTTCACAAGAGGCATGGACAAAATTCAAGTGGACGATTGAGCACTTGAGGGTGTTCAGATGTGTGGCATATGCACTTGTGCAAAAAGAGAAGAGGAAAAAGTTGGATGACAAGGGTGAGAAGTCCATCTTCACAAGCTATAGTGAAGAGTCAAAATACTATAGGTTATATAATCCCGTCACCAAGAAAATTGTCATCAACAGAGACATTGAGTTCCTAGAGGATGAGGCATGGGACAACTTGATAGTTTATGATAGCTTAGAACCGATCCCAACAACTCTTGAAGAAGAAAAATAACAAGATGTTCCTATACTCACTTTTGATAGCTCCAAACCTGCTTTGGATCGCTCTCGACAACTCCTAACATAGGTAGAAAGTCACAAATAGATGAAGAATTGGACATAGAGAGCTCATGACAGCTCCTGGCATGAGCAGACATAAAGGTAAGTAGCCACATATAGCTAGAGGATTGGCACCCGAGAGCTCTCGACAACTTCAGATAGGGTTTGTTTTGTAAAGAATTAGCAGTAGTGAAAGTTTAGACCCTACTCTCATCTCCCTAATGCCAAGAAAGACCAAGAGTCTATGGGAGATCTACCAAAGTGAAAGGTATGATGAATAATTTGATGAGAGTGTGAATTTTGCATTATCTTCTCATAGTGATCTAGTTTATTTTGAGGATACTATTAAAGAAAAAAATGGTGTGAAGCCATGGATGATGAGATAGATGTAATAGAGAAGAATAGAACATTGGAGTTAATTGATTTGCCTCTCAAAAAGCAATTAATTGGAGTGAAATGGGTCTATAAGACCAAAAGTGATGTTGATGGAAGAATAAAGAGACATAAGGCAAGATTAGTTTTCAAGGGATACAAAAAATAGTTTGGGAGAGATTATGATGAGACACTTGCTCCAGTAGCAAGGATGGAAACTGTGGAGACAATTATAGCAATTGCAGGCTAGCACAAGTGGAAGGTGTTTCAAATGGATGTGAAGTTTTCCTTCCTAAATGGAGTATTGAAATAAGAGGTATATGTAGAGCAGCTACCTGGTTATGAAGTTCCAAGTCAAGAAAACAAGGTATACAGGCTGAAGAAAGCTCTTTATGGGTTGGAGCAAGATCCATGGGCATGCTACAACATGATTGACTCATATTTGTTCAGTAATGGCTTTAGCAAAAGAGATGGTGATCCCACTCTTTACATCAAGGTAGCTGATGGTAAGATTTTAATTATTGTCTTGTATGTTGATGATTTAGTTTTCACTAGGGATGATGATTTCTTCATTGTTGATTTTAAAGAGGCCATGAAAAGAGAGTTTCAAATGATAGACTTAGGTCTCTTGAGGTATTTTCTAGGCATAGAAGTAAAAAAAATGCATGATGGTATTTTTATCTCTCAAGCAAAGTATGCAGCAAAGATTTTGAAAAGGTTTAGGATGCAATATATAAAGCCTTCCCCCACACCAACAACCATTTTTTTAAAGTTAAGCAAGAGATATTGCAGCAGCAATGTCGATCCGACCATGTTTAAGAGTTTGGTTGGAAGTTTAATGTATTTAACAACAACTAGGCCTGATATAATGCATAGTGTAAGTCTAACTTCCAGATTTATGGAGACACCAAAAGAGTCACATTGGAAAGAGGGTAAAAGAATCTTGAGGTATGTGAATGGAACCAAAGGATATGGTATTTTGTATAGTGCAACAAATGATTTTGGGTTGGTTGGTTGCATGGATAGTGATTGGGTAGGAAGTGTGGACGATATGAAAAGAATATTGGGCTATGTGTTTCATTTAGGTTTGGGAGCTATCTCATGGGCTTCCAAGAAGCAACCCATAGTTTCCCTATCAATACCCTAGGCCAAGTATATAACAACAAATGCAACAACATTTCAAGATATTTGGATGAGAAGAATCTTGGAAGATTTGAGAGAAGAACAAGAGGATGGAACAACAATCTTTTGGGACAATGTTTCATCAGCTTTGATGAAAAATCTTGTGCTACATGGAAGAAGCAAGCACATTGAAATTATTAGATATCACTTTATTAGAGAATTAGTTGAAAATGGTGAAATTAGAATGGAATTTTGTAGGTATGAGCAGTAGCTAGCAAACATATTCACCAAGCCTTTGAGCAAGGACAACTTCGAGTGCCTAAGGAACAATTTGGGAATTGTTTCAATTTGGATCAGGATTGATCTTTTTTTCACCGGCTTAGGAGAAAAGGAGAGTGTTGGAGAAATTAATTTCCCCTCAGCCTCTTCTTGTTGCCACCTACCTGTCAGGGGAATTTGTTGCTATCACAACTAGAAGTTTTTTTGGGGGATTTCTTTCCCAACTTGCTCCTGACATGAAACTTAGTCTATAGAAGAATTAAATATGGTAGGTAGATTCAAATTTGAGAGGGAATTTTGGGAAGACAAAAGGAATGAAGAATAGAATGTAAGTAATTTTTTTGTGTAGTAGCAATCTGAGAAAAGGAATGTTTTTTGTGTGGGTTCACTATGCGATTTAGAGAAGCTCCTGAACATCAGAAGTCATATTTCGTTCTATGCATTTTGCAGTGAGCAGTTGAAAGCTCCATATCACTCAATGTTTTCTAGGAGAAACAATAGCTCCAATCAAATATAAGGAAAGAGAGCTCTGAGAAGTTCCATAAATTTTGAGAGTTTGTGGGACGTGCACCTCTAGATTGTTGCAAGTTTAGTTTGTAATCAATAGATTGTAGTTTCAGTTTGAAAGAATTTTGTAATTTGTTATTTTTTTGAGTTAATACAAAAAACAAGATTGCATGCCCAATTTTGGGTCTCCAAGCCTATTTCACATTTTTTTTTGTATTCCCCTATTGTTTGGGGAAACAAGGTAGTGGCCCTATAGGTTTTATCCTATTTAAATTTCTAACAATACTCCATTGGTATTTGATACTTTGGATGGAAAATTTTGGCATGTCACTTGTTTTACATTTTGATTCTTTAAATATGTATCTTTCGTTCTTCTTTTGTCTACCCATGTGAGGTATACTCACATTGATGGACATTGGAGAAGTTTATTATAGCAACTCTCGCTATCTTGGCACTGATTCCATGACTCTCCCACTTGAAATTACATTTTTTTTAGCTTCTTGTTGGGGTGGCACTCTGCATTTATAGTTTATCCTCTTTGTACTTTTAAAGATAATTAATTTATGGTTTTTCTCCTCCTCACCTCTTTATGGTACAATGGGAGTCTAGTGTATTAATGTTGGCTTGTGTGATTGCTTCTAAGTTCATTTTGTGGTAGTAATTCTTGGTTTATTAATATGGATTCTTGGTGGCTTATTTTCACACTTCTTTGGCTTGCTCTAGTGTTATGACAATGGAAAAATATTTTAGGGTTATTTTCCCAACTAGACTTCATGAGATTCGGTAAAACTTGCCTCTCAGGCTTGATAAATTGAGGATTTTTGTGATAGAATGTAACTAGGTGGAAGATGCAATTTCAACAATTCTTGGCCAGGATTGGATGGAATTCCCCACTTTGGCATTGCCTCATGATTTAGCTTCAAGGTTTATCTCCAATCTCATGGACATTCTCTTGTGTGTTGAAATGGTTAAATTCTTAGTAGGAATGTATATACTTCCAAACATTTTCCCCTTGTTGTCCTTGCAACTAGCTCTAGAAAGTTACAATATCTTGTAGGGTTCCAATTTGGTGGGGGAATTTTATGTCACCAACATTTGCTTTCAGATAGGTTCCTTTCTACTCTCCTCTACTCTATGGCACATGGCCTTTTTGATGATTGTCTACATGAGTTTGATTGTTGACTTCATAGACTGAGGTTTCACTATGGAAATTTTGTTTGTGATTTGATTCAAAACCTTTGCATTGTCATCTAGTTGCTCATCTGTAATGCTCTCATTGAGCCCCATGTTGATCCTTACTTCTCACCTCCTATGAACATCACCTCTTCTACTGAAAGCGACACCTAATTTTCTTCTCTTATTAGCATTTTTGGTGGTTGCTCCTTGTATGGATTTCATTCTACACTTTGGGGTTCTGCTCGATATCGATGTTTTGGTAGCTTTTCCTTTTTGGTCAGAGTCAATTTGATAGTTTCTCCTCCTTTTTCGTGATAAGCTTTGGTTACTTGTACTCATAATGTATTACCTTTACTTTGGGTCGTATATTTGCAACATATTTTTGGGTTGTATATTTGCAACATATTTTGGATAGTTTTGTAATGTTTGTCCTTCATGTTCTATATATCTCTCATCTACTGAGAACTTCTCAACTTGTATTGGTAAATTGTAATCTCTCTTTTTCTATTAACAATATTTTCAATGGCCCCGCCACTTTTAAGGAAGAAAAATTATAAGGGCAACACAACCAAAATTTTGATTTGCAAGATGTGTCCACTTTGAAAATTAGTAAAAAATCAAATATTCACTAAAAAATTATCAAAAAAAGCAGGCATAAACTACATGCTATTAGCTAGTTTCTCACTCAAGCGATTTTAAAAATACCAAAAAAAAAAAAGTTAACCTTTTGAGGGAGCCACAAAAGATGCTATGTTATGTTTTTGTTTACAATAACAACACCATTTTATGTGGCTCCCTTTTTTTAACCCCTTAATCTCTACCAATTTTTTAAAAATACTAGTTTAGAAAGTAGACTTAGAGCACTATGAACATTTATTTTGTTGCATCTTAAAATTTTGAATGTAATTATCCTCAATTTTAAGTATTTCTTGATTTCAGAAAAAAAAAAAAAAAAGTGGCCAATTAAGACCCTGTTTTGGCCCCCCATCTTTCTATACTTACCCCCCTACCCGAGAACTTGCTAAAAAATTTAACACTTGTATGATTTGACAAAGAAGGTTCATTCGTAGATAAAACTTCTTGAAAAGACATATTTTGGTTTAAATTTTCCCCTCCAACTAAGACCATCCCACCGCTAATGAAAAACTACCCATCCAAAATCCCTAGTCAAAGGCCTTTCAAACATAGATTAGGTAGAAAAAACACCCAAAAATTACCAATGCTTGCAAAAACATAGGGAAATAAACCCTTGATCCCCCTCGAAACTACAAAGACCCCTCTCGCAATACTAAACTCCACATCACAAAGAAACCTTCACAACCCAAAGAAGGTTTGTTGCTAGGTCCTATAACCCTAACATTTGCAACAAAGCCTCTCCTCGTGCCAATCTCTAGGTACTCACATTGCCACTCTTGCTAAGTTATTGTTATGAAGAGAAATATTTCTAAGTTGAGTAAGAAAACCCAATTCAATAGGAATAATACCATGGATTTTGTAGTCTCCCAAGTCCAAGTTTATTAAAGAGGATAGGTTTATGCCGATGAGGTTAATTTTTGCAAGATAAAGTATTTTGAGTTGAATCAGCATACCCAATTCAATAGGAATACTTCCATGGAGTATGTTTTCTCCCAATTCCAATTCAATTAAAGAGGATAGGTTTCCTAGGGAGGGTGGAATTGTGCCTATTGGTTGTTTCTCCAATGATAAAGTATTTTGAGTTGAGTAATCATACCCAATTCAATAGGAATACTACCATGTGGAGTTTTTTTTCTCCTAATGGCAATTGGGTTAAAGAGGATAGGTTTCCTAGGGAAGATGGTATTGTTCCTATAAATTCATTTGCTCCTAAAGCAAGGATTTCCAATTGTAAAAGAAGGCCAAGATAAGAAGGGATAGTACTAGTCAAAAGGTTATAGGACAATATGAGAACTTGAAAAGAGTAATAAGATAATAGAGTGGTGGGAATGGAGCCTTCCAATTGATTTAGATACAATCTAAGTATTCTAAGGTGAGATAACCTCCCTAATTCAGGAGGAATTTGGCTTTGGGAGTAGTTATTCTTGAGAGAAAGTAAGAGAGATTTCCTTAGATTGCTTTGAGTAAAGACATACCGGTAAGATTCAAAGAAAGCAAGTGTTTAAGGCAAGAATAGAAGACAATTCCAATCCAATTGTAGGAGTGAGGAGACAAATCAAGCAAGGATCTGTAGGGGTGAAGGGAGAGGGAATGCTTAAAATCTAGGAGAGCTTCTTATTCAGAAGAAGAGGAGGAATGGGAAGAAGGCAGTCTAGAGAGAAAGAATATTAGGATGGGAGAAACTACCAAAACCATCTTCATCTCTATTTAACTCAAAAACAAGTGAATCTATCCAAGTCTGTGTTCGATGAAATGTGATTATTATAAAGCTTCAATGGTCAAACGCCTTTTTTTTTTGTCGGCCACTTGCGAGACAAAGTCTACGCTAGTAAATGATCATCCTCACATAGAACTATCATTGACAAAACATATTTCACTTCATTCACATCAATTTTAATTTCTATCTATTCTTCACCAGGTTGATAATGTCTCTTGTTTTTGGTTGATACAAGTGTTAGGAACATAAAAGGGTTGATCCCATCATTTTTGAACTCATATCCATGTAGTTAATTAATCCTAGAACTATGATGTTAGGCTACTTAAGAAAATAAAAGAGATTTTATTTCTATATGGTTCCAAATTAATTTTTTGACCATATAAAGATTAAAACTAGAATATGAATGATATTTTATTTCCTATATAACATATTTAGTACTTTAGTATTTTAAGGAATATCCTATAACATGAAGTGTTGACCTAAAAGTCATGACTTCCATATGTCGGGGTGATATAAACATGTGGTTCAACCCATAAAATTACTAATAATTAAAAGAGAGTAAAATCAAATCTTTTCATTTAAAAATTTAAGAATTTGAAATGTTGCATTAACAAGCAATTCTTTGTTTAATTCTTAATTAAAAATTCTTATATAATATAAGATAATAGGTTGGAGTGTTTTCTAATTTATCTAAAAAAAATATAAACAACATTGACAAAGATCCTATAAAATGTGAGCATAATATTTGCTAAGTGAATCATGTAGGAGCATCTATAAGCTGAAAAAATCTTGCACAAACAAAAAAAATATTTTATTTTATGTTTTGTTGTACTTTGAAAGTGTTTATTTGTTTTATAGTTAGATTTTTGAAAAAAAATATAGTCATAGACCTGAATCCATTCATTGAGTTAAATCATTTGATTCCAATTAATTTCTCCAATTATTGTTCATCTTTTAAAATTAGAAATAATAAGTAGACATAAAATATTCTTCCCAAGATATTTAGATAATATGAAAAATAAATTTAAAGATCAATTTATTATAAAGGTCTTATATCTGAAATACATTTATTTATATAATTTGAATTAGTTATTTATTGAAAAATAATGTTTACATGTAGCCTATGACAATGTACATTACGATTGTAGCTATAGATCACATTCTTTGTTTCATTTTAAGAAAATGATTTTACTTCAAAAATGGTGTTGGATAAATTTTGATGGCATGTATTGGAAAAATTAGAAAATTATGGTAAACATAAAGTGTTGGCATCCCTTACCACTATTGCACTAATTTTCTCTTGCACCCTACTTAGCCATGACCATGTTTCCATTAAATAATTTGTAATCAACCTCTTCTAACAAATAATTAGTTTGAAATTTAAGAATTGGCAATGAGTATCAACATAAGAAAAGAATCCAACATAACAATTGTTCCCTTTAGATTGTACACTAACAACCATTTCTTTCAATAGATTCCCCAAATGCCAAAAAATAAAAGGTACAATCCATATCCAATATTTTGATAAATATGTTTCACAAATAGAGGACCCTCTAAGGATATGGTAAATATGGATTTCATTCCTTTACATAAAGCCATCAAGGCCATGTTTGAGATAAGTTAACATGCAAATAAATTATTAGATGTGCTATCACAAGCTTGGAGATAGATTTAAAAAATATTACAAATCAAAATAGTCTTTTGTAAAGAAGAATGAATATAATTTCAAGAATAAAAAAAATATCCTCTTTTCTAATTTTCTTTTTATTTCTCTACATATATAAGACAATAATAATGTTTTCCTTACAAATGGCTAAAAATTACACACCATTTTTCAATCTAAAGAGTTTGGCTCCACATTATATAGTTCCCCTTATCTTTTTATGAGATAATTCCACCTCCTCCAAATTTTAGCTAGTAGAATGTGATCAAGAACAAGATGCCTTAGTTGTGGGAAATCCATCAAGACTATTTGGAGCTTGGGATTCTCCAACAAGTTGGTTTTCCCTTGAGTTCAATTTTGTAACTTTGATAGTTTTCCAAACCTAAAATGGAATCACTCTCGTCAAGCTATTCTTGTCAAGATAAAGTCTTTTGAGTTGAGTGAGAATTTCAAGTTCAATAGGAATATCACCATGGTGTCTATTTATTAAGAAGGACAATTTAGTAAAAGAGGACTAGTTTCGTATGGAAGGTGGGATTATTTTTGTCAAGTCATTTCCCCCAATATAAAGTTTTCTAAGTTGAGTGAGCATACTGAGTTCAATAGAAATATCTCCTTGGATTTTATTTCTTATGAAAAAAATTCAATTAAAGAGGACAAGTTTCCTATGAAAGTTGGAATTGTGCTTGTGAGGTTTTCCCCCCCAAGATAAACTAATATGAGTTGAGTAAGCATACCCAATTCAATTGAAATACCACCATGGAGATTTTTGTCACCCAATCCCTAGTCAATTCAAGGGGATAGGTTTCCTAGGGAGGGTGGGATTGTTCCTATTAGGTTTTTAATAAATAACTCTCAAGTTTGTGATATGTCTTAACTTCCTCCCATGGATTCATTAACTCTGGTGGTTGTATCAGGCATTAACAAGTCAATATTTTGGTGCAACAACAACCATCTTTGCAACAATTGGTATTAGAGCCAAGGTCACTGATTAAAATCCCTCGCTTGCACTAGGGGGATTGTTGCAAGGTGTACTCCCTTGGTCTCCTTATGTTGTGTAGTGTAGCTCTCAAGTTCATGACATGGCTTAACCACCTCCCGTGGATTCATTAACTTTTATAGTTGTATCAAGTTTTAATAGGTCAATCTTTTGGTGCATTGAAAATTGTCTTCGTAGTTCAGTTGACACCCACACCTAAGTTGGTTAAAGAGTATAGGTTTCAAAGGGATGGTGGGATTGTGCTTGTGAGGTTGTTTCCCCAAAGATAAAGTATTGTGAGTTGAGTAAGCATACCCAATTCAATAGGAATACTACCATGGATTTTGTTGTCTCCCATATCCAATTCAATTAAAGAGAAAAAATTTCCTAGGGAGCATGGGATTATGCGTGTGAGGTTGTTTCCCCAAAGATAAAGTATTTTGAGTTGAGTAAGCATACCAAATTCAATAGTATTAATACCATGGATCATGTTGTTTGATAAAGATAATACCGTTAAAGAGGACAAGTTTCCTACGAAAGGTGGGATTGTTCCTGTCAAGTTGTTTCCGAGGGAGGGTGGGGTTATACCTATGAGGTTGTTTTGTGGAAGATAGAGACTTTTGAGTTCATTAAGCATGCCTAATTCAATTGGAGTACCATCATGGAGTTTGTTGTCAACCAACCCCAAGTTGATTAAAGATTAGGTTTCATAGGGAGGGTGTGATTGTGCCTATGAGGTTGTTTCCCTAAAGAAATTATTTTGAGTTGAGTAAGCATACTCAATTCAGTCAGAATACCACCATGGAGTTTGTTGTCATCTAATTGCATGTTGGTTAAAGAGAATATGTTTCCTAGGGAGGGTGGGATTGTGCCTATGAGGTTGCTTTCCCAAAGATAAAATAGTTTGAGTTAAGTAAGCTTTCCAAAATCAATAGGAATACTACCATGGAGTTTGTTGTCATCCAACTCCAAGTCAGTTAAAGAGGATAGATTTCATAGAGAGGGTGGGATTGTGCTAGTGATATTTTTTTGATAAATATGAAATACAACGATGGAGTTTTTTTCCAAGGAGAGGATAGATTGGTATGAGTAAAGACATACCAGTAAGATTCAAATAAAGCACATGTTTGTGGTGAGATTAGCTAAAAATCCCAATCCAATTACAAAATAAAAAGGACTGAGGAGGAGACCAATGAAGCAAGGAATTATATAGGTTGAGGGAGAGGGAATGCTTAAAATCTAGCAGAGCTTCAAGTGTTTAGAAGAGGAGAAATGGGGAAAAGGCAGTGTTTAGAGGAATAAGAGTAGGGGGTAGAAACTACAAACCCATCTTCATATCTATTCAACTCATAAACAAGTGAAACTATCCAAGTTTGTGTGTTCTCTGAAATGTAATTATTATAAAGATGCAATGGAAAAATATCTTCTTCTTTTTCCAGCCACTTGCGAGACAAAGTCTACACTCGTAAATGATCATCCTCACATAGATTTGTCATTGATGGAACATATTTCTCTTCATTCATGTCAATTTTAATTTATATCTATTCTTGACCAAGCTGATAATGTCTCTTGTTTTCAGCTAATGCAAGTGTTGGTCGCATAAATGGGTCAGTCCCATTGAACTAATGCCCATGTAGCTAATTAATCCTAGAGTTATGATGAACTAGGCTACTTAAGAAAATGAAGAAATTTTATTTCTGTATGGTTCCAAATTAATGTTTTGACCATTTAAATATTAAAACAAGATTAATATGAATGAGATTTTATTTCCCATAACATCAACATATTTGGTACTTTATTATTTGGAGCTTTTGAGGAGAATCTTATAACATGAAGTGTTGAATTGAAACCCATGACTATCATATGTGGGGGTGATATAAACATGGGGTTCAACCTATAAAATTAGCAAAAATTACAAGATAGGTATATTGAATCTTTTCATTTAAAATTTGAGAATTTGAAATGATGCATTAACAAGCAATTCTTTGTTTAGTTCTTAATTAATTTTTTTACAAATTTATATAATAATAGGTTAGAATTTTTTCAATTTATCTAACAAAAAGTATAAATAGTATTGACAATGATCCTATAAAATGTGAGCATAATATTTTCTAAGTGAATGATGCAAAAGCATATATAAGTTGAGAAAACTTATATAAATAAAAAAATATTTTATTTTATGTTTTATTTTACGTTGAAAGTGTTTATTTTTTTTCTAGTTAGATTTTTGACACAAAAGATAGTTATAGATCTCTAATCCCTTCATTTAGTTAAATCATTTGATTCCAATTAATTTCTCTAATTATTTTTCATCTTTAAAATCAGAAATAATAAGTAGACATAAAATATTCTTCCCAAGATATTTAGATAATATAAAAAAATAAAATCTAAAGAACAATTTATATTATAATGGTCTTATATCTTAAATTCATTTATTTATAAAATTTGAATTGGTTATTCATTGAACAATAATGTTTGCATGTAGCCTATGATAATGCACAAATTACTAGTGTACCTATAGATCACATTCCTTGTTTCATTTAAAAAAAATGATTTTACTTCAAAAATGGTGTTGGATAAATTTGGATGGAATGTATAAGAAAAATTGAAAAAGTGGTAAACACAAAGTGTTGGAATCCCTTGCTACTATTGTAATTAATTTCTCTTGCACCCTACTTAGCCATGGCCATTTTTCCATTAAATAATTTATAATCAACCTCTCTTGACCAATAATTAGTTTGAAGTGTAAGAATTGACAATGAATATCAACATAAGAAAATAATCCAACATGAGCATTGTTCCCTTTAGACTACATTGACAACCATTTCTTTCAATAGATTCTCCATATGCCAAAAAATAGAAGATATAATCCATATCCAATATTTTGATATAAACATGTTTCACAAATATAGGACCTTCTAAGGCTATGATAAATATGGATTCAATTCCTTTACAACAAACCATCAATGTCATGTTTGAGATAAGTTAATAGACAAATAAATTAGTAGATGTGTTATCACAAGCTTGGAGATAAGATTTAGAAAATATTACAAATCTAAATAGTCTTTTGTAAAGAGGAATGAAGATAATTTCAAGAATAAAAACAATATCCTTTTTTTCCTTTTGTATTTTCTTTCTATTTCTCTACATATATAAGCCAATAATAATGTTTTCCTTATAAATGGCTAAAAATTACACACCATCTTTAAATCTAAAGAGTTTGGCTACACATTATATAGTTCCCCTTAGCCTATTATGAGATAATTCCACCTCCTCCAATTTTGGCTAGTAGAATGTGATCAAGAAAAGATGCTTTAGTCATGGGAGATCATCAAGACTATCTAGAGCTTGGGATTCTCCAATGAGTTGGTTTTCCCTTGAATCAATTTTGTAACTTTGATAGTTTGCCAAACCTAAAATGGAATCACTCCCGTCAAGTTATTCTTGTTGAGATAAAGTTTTTTGAGTTGAGTGAGCATGCCGAGTTCAATAGGAATATTACCATGGAGTCTATTTGTTGACAAAGACAATACAATTAAATAGGACAAGTTTCCTAGGAAAGGTGGGATTGTGCCTATGAGGTTGTTTCCCTAAAGATAAAGTTTTTGGAGTTGAGTGAGCATACCCAATTCAGTAGGAATACTACCATGGAGTATGTTGTTTTCCAACGCCAAGTCGGTTAAAGAGGATAGGTTTCCTAGGGAGGGTGGGATTGTGCCTGTGAGGTTGTTTCTATAAAGATTAAGTGTTTGGAGTTGAGTGAGCATACCCAATTCAGTAGGAATACTACCATGGAGTATATTTTCTGACAAGTCCAAGACGGTTAAAGAGGATAGGTTTCCTAGGGAGGGTGGGATTGTGCCTATGAGGTTATTTTTGGAAAGATCAAGTACTCTATGAAAAGAGAGATTGCCAAGGAAAGGAGAGATTGGTCCGAGTAAAGACATACCAATAAGATTCAAAGAAAGCACGTGCTGATGGCGAGAATAGCAGACAATCCCAGTCCAATTGCAAAAGGAATGACGCGGAGACCAATCAAGCAAGGAATTGCGAGGGTCACTGGAGAGGGAACGCTTAAAAATTAGCAGAGCTTCTTGTTCAGAAGAGGAATGGAAACAAGGCAGCGCAGGGAGAAACAAGAGTAGGAGGGCAGAAACTACCAAAGCCATCTTCATCTCTATTGAACTCAAAAATGAGTAAATGGTATGTATGTTCTCTAAAATGTGATGATTATAAAGCTGCAAAGGCATGTGCAGTGGTCAAAAGTCTTTTGTTTTTGTGCGCGCGAGTAAAATGGTGAAAGGAGGAAGTTTAATTTTTAATCGAGATCGGTTTAATTTCTATGTATTCTTGAAGCCCGGTGATAAAATCTTTGAACCACGATTAATGCGCTTGCTAATCGTTAGCCATTGTCACATAAAAATTGGTTCTATTTTGAATTAAGAATTTGAATTTTAATAATGACAATAATAAATAAAATATATTTAAAATTTAAAATTATAATTAAAAATGTGTTCTTGTTATAATTTATTTATGATATAATTAGTCATTGTATTATTTAAATATGTATTAGGCATGTCAATGCGAGTAACATAAATAGTTATAAATTAAAAATGAATTAAGTGTTCGATATTTTGGTTTTGTATGGTGTAATTAAATTCTTGAAAGACGCATAATTTTGTATAGGGTGACACAAAAATGTGTAAATCATAAGTGGAGTAGACACGAGATTTTGGTTCATTTCAATTTATAGCTTTCTCATTTCCCTACTTTCTTGTCTGATGGTCCGAAATGAGATAACAAATGTCTTCAAGTGAGCCATCTTTCTTATATCTCAATTTCACATAAAAAGATTGGTCCCATCATGTCTTAGCTCGAGGGTTAAGGGACTTAGTTGTGTTGGTGTTTTCTTAAGAATCAATCAAATCTCACCAAATATCTATGAGGTTGCCAAACTCAATTCTCGAATACTTGAGAGATAATTGGCCAACAAATGAGATGAAGCTATAATGCTTCTTCTCCTGCACTTCAGGCTCTACAAGACCCGGAAGGGTGATCCCACAATGTATATCTTATTTAACACTTCTAAACAATTAAGTGATACATTGTCTAACAAAGCACATATATTCCCATCAGAAGCTAAGTAGATCAAATCCTTCAAGAAATTGACACTTCCTTAAAAGAATGAAACACTTAAAGTTGATAATTTACAATACAACACCGACCACAACAAAAGGTAGATCAATTAAAGATTATTTATGAATGTTGTTCTCAAATTAGATAACTGAAACCATGGAAAATGCATACAATACTTAAGATCAGTGCCATACCTATGGGCTAGGAGTCAAAGCAAATTGAACTGCAAGGTAAATTTAATCCTAAACATCCACGATCTATGTGAGATTACTTTGCAATTCACAAATTAATAATCAAATTCTATGACTACTTATCAGATTCAATAAACCTGTATACAAATTTATGATTTGATCAAAGTATTTTAACTAACCCCTTGAACCAGAGCTAAAATCAAAACATACATCAAAGTGTAATGACAATGAAGATTAATGAAATGATCCTTGATCAAAGTTTTCATTAATAATTCAGATACAAAGTAAAGTGTTGGAAGGTTGAAATCACTGAGAGGGGGGGTGAATCGGTGATTTAAAAAAATCACAAATTTTTTAAAGTCAAGATTGTAAGTTTACTTTTGAACAACGAGAACATATGACAGTATGTGAAGCAAACTTAACTTTTAAATCAAAACACCAAATGGCAGTGCAAAGAACAAATTTGACTTGTGCATGAACAATATTGTATTTGCATGAACCATGAATTAAACATGAAACATTAACATAGGTGAAACTTAACTCTTTCACATGTATCAGAGCTCACTTTAAATCAGAGCCTTTTATTCATGAAATGTGTATTGACAGATATGAAAGATGGATATGAAATGTGGCATAACATTGACAAATATGAAGGATTGATAATTGTAAATTTGAGAACACGTTAAAATCAGACTGATAAGAAAAGATCACACACATAAAGTTACCACATAACACAGAATCTGTCCTGAGTGGAAAAACCCTCTTGGGGAATAAAAAACCACTCAATTTTTTTTTCCTTTATTCACTTAAAGCATGAACTCTTTCACATACAGGAGCACCAACTCCACAAGTTATAGGAGCACCAACCCCACAAAATAATGGAGCACCAACTCCATTACAATGTATAATAATAATGGTAGTGTTCTATTGATACCTTAGAACTGCAACTGCAATTCTAGACTGTCAATAGAAGACTATGAATATCCTCATTAAGCACATTAAAGAATGTTGTATATA
>VDFB02340605.1:0-26293 GCA_007258455.2 Sequoia sempervirens | reverse complement strand
ATCCACTGAATGCAGAATAAGTCACCCCACAGTCCACTTTCAGTGCAATTTTCCTGTGGCTTTGCAGATAATCGCATTCTGCATAAATATGTTTGTGGATCATGTACTTTGTGCAATGTATATAGAGTATCAGGATCTAGTTCATAGTTGTATGATTTTATTGCTTCTTTGTCCTTGTTTTGAAAGCAACTCAAGAAGTAATCTATAGCTATGTTTCGTAGTTGAATTGATGTGTAGTGATTGTTAAGCAGTAGCTCTAATGAGTCAAACAAACAATCACCAACATTGTATGCAAAAGTGCTCAATCTGTAAAGCCCCTCGCTCTTAAGCGCGTAGTCAATGTTTGATATTTGGGGGTGCTTTGTCAATTTATAGTTGTCAATGTCTATCATTTTCTTTGTTTCTTTTGTATATGTTGTCAAGTATCTTGGAAGATAATAATCTCTATATATGTTGCAAAATGGATCTTGAGTAGTAGAAGAAGCCTATGTGACATATTAAACGGCAAACAAGTTTTTAGAAGCACAAGGGTAAAATAGTATTAATTCTTCAACCTGACGTTGTCATCCACTGTCCCCCACCAGGATTGTATGTACTTATTCCTGTTACATTGACAATTTGGATAAATGAGTACAATGCATGATGTATACTTTCAATGCCACAAACACAAAACAATATTTTCAAGTAGCTTTGTTTACATGCAAGAAATGGTGGATGAGAATCTTTTTTGCTCACATTGTCAATTTGAGGCTATGGTCTTCAAATGTTTTGTGTAATTAGATTCCTTTGTTCCTATGTATTTTCTAAGTGACTGATTTTCTCAAAGACCAAATGATTTTGAAAGCTATTTAACATAAACATGAATCAAGTGGCATGCACTGAATAGTTTCATAAATCATTTCTGTTTTTAAAAAATTAGGGAAATGCAGAGGCATTGATTGATCAAACAAGATCTATGGCTTTTTTTATTTGTGGCAATAGCTTTTAAGATCGTTTGAGTTTTAAAAATCTAGGGAAAATGCAAAGGCATAGATCCATTGAGCAAAAGCAAAGGCATAGATCAATTAAATATTAAGATAAAGAGATTAAAACTCACAGATACAAGGACACAGTGCATAAATGCAAAGTAAATGCATTAAATTGCATGTGGCTGCATGAGAAACTGCTGGAATGGCTTGGTGGACATGTATAGCCAAGCTGCTTTGTTCATTTGTTATAAGCTTAAGTCACTTGTTAAGCATGGCTATTACTTTGCGGAAATTGTTTTTCTATTCTACAAGTCTTTGTTCTAGAAGAGTTTACAATGACCAAGCAAACTTTGTTATGGTTACAGTGTCCAGAACCAGAAATGAGTTACTTGAGGCAATAAATAGTTTCTTTTTTTAGTTCTCTTACTGCAAAGGTTTATAGCACATAGCGAAATTGGCAATGTGAGCAAAAACAATTGTGGTTAATGTCATTTTGCATGTAAACAAGACCATGGGAAAATATTGTCATGTCTATGAGTAATGTAGTACATCATTCATTGTACTCATAAGCCATGTTAGCTTCTGAAATTTACTTTGTGAAATTTGTTTACAATACAGAAAGATTAAACACACGCCCACTTGCACAATGCATAGCAACTTGCCACAGACACAAGTAGTCTTATGAACAAAATTGCCTTAAATGCATATAGGTAAAAGCCAGTTGACATAAAACAAAGACTCATGACTTTATAGGCTATTTGAAACTGTAAAAAGGGCTTAAAAATTGCATTCTAGCAGTTCATTCTATTCTATGGATATTGTATAGAGGAAGTATAGCTAGTTAATAGATAAGCAAAACTTGTTCTATTTTCCAAAAGCAAATTACTATTGCAATTGTGGAAAATGCATTTTCCTGTTCCCATATGTGCAAGCAGCCTTTTAAATCATTTATGTTCAAAGAAATGTGGAATACAAGATGGAAAAATGAAAACATGGAAAGGAACTTTATGCAGTCATTATATTGAAGAATTTCAATTGCATTTCAAGAAAAGCAGAAAGACAATTTAGAGAGTTGACCTTGCAGTTTTCCATTGAATGATCAAGTATACTTGCAGCAATGCACAACTTCTAGCTGTTATTATAGGCACAAGTAATTTTTCCTAGTACAATGACAAAATTCAGAAGTGAACAAACTATAAAAACATATACTATTTCATCTACAACCATGAGAAATCTTCCTAGAAGCACAAATATGCAAAACTCTGCATTGTTTTTTTCAAGGAAAAAAAGAAGAAGGTTACTATGCTAACCTCACGTTACAGTTTGTGCATGATTGTTTTAAACACAGTTGAAGGCACTAATCCCTGTCACAAGGACAATTTAGACAAATGAGTACAGTGAGTGACATATACTATGTTATTCATAAAAACAAAACAGAATTCTCATGTAGATTCATTTCGACGAGAAAGAACCTAAGCAAAAACTTTTGTTTCTTACAATGAAAATTGCATTTTATAATTTTAAAATACTTATTGTTATCTCTGCACCCTATAATATAGATTTTTTTTTGCATTTGCATGCACTAGTGTTATTCTGTTATGGCAATGGTGGCATGAGCTCTTTAACAGCAATCAATGGAATAGATGCCATATTCGCTTAAGCGTCTGAAGAAGTGTAAATTGGCCATGGCAACCTGTTAATACTAAGCCAAAAAACAACACAGACCTATGCTACTACTGTTAAGTTCTAATAAAAAACAATTTTTAGCTACTGTTTAATGCTAAATCAGTTATCACTTAATAGTCAAAGCCAGATAAATATTGATTTTCTAACTACATGGGGTCATTTCATTTCCATTTGCATAAGTTTATTTTGTACCATTCCCTAGCACTTACTATTAATTGTGCAATGAAGCCAGATGCAAGTACAATTCATAACTCCTAGCATTTAGATACACTCAAGGAGAAATACAAACGAAGGTTGTTCGCATCCTGATAAGAAAGATGATGACATACATCCAATTAATGTATGCCTCAACATGTTATTCAACAAAAATGATTTGGATAGGGACGTTACAAATGAGAATCCTTATTGGTCAAATGTGGACAAGAATAGTTATAATTATTTCTTTCTTTTTATTACTATGTATGTAAATACTATTTAACAGTTACCTAGTTAATTAGATATCAAATGATAAAAGGCGAAAGAAGATTAATTAATTAAGATAATTTGATTCACCAATTAATGAGGTGAATTATCATATAAAAGCACATAGATTAGAAGTTTGCAAAAATCCTCTTTCCTTTATGCTTTAATGACATGGGCAAAACTGAAAGCTATTGTGGACTTTATGCCTATATCTGTAAACTGCATTTACTTGACAGTCTGCAAAGCCTTCTCAACACATTGTCCATATATTGTTCAGAAGGTCCCATTATGGCACATGCTAAAAGTATAGTGACTGTAAAGTGTGCACTATGGAACAGTGACACAGTAATTGAAGATATGTAATCTTTAGAGGACTCATAAGCAGCAAGTTATCATTAAGCTTGCATATTATACATAGGAGAAAAGACAATTGTTCATCTGAGCAACTAGTCCATGAAAATTAGGATAAACTGACCACTGTGAAACCCAATCTGCCTATGGACTCTTAAGTAAAAGAAAACTGATGTAAATAACTATCTATTGTCTGAAGCAACTTGTCTACAAGTGTCCTTTTTGGAACCATGACAACCTTTGCCCTGTCACTGTAAACTCTCTCCTAGAGAAGACATATAGACACACACATACACACATACATATGCATACATATGTATAGCCACATCCATGTAACCACACATAGATGCATGTATAGACGTAAACATATATGCATACATGCATGTACACATAGACGCAACCATACACACATACATATATGCATAAACACACACATGCATAGATATATTCAGACACAAATGCTTACATGCATATATGCATCTACAAATGTTTACATAGATATACACATAGATAAATGCATATGTGCATAGAGACATGCATACATACATGCATGCACGAACACATCAGGCACAAAGTGATAGTGATAGTCCAACTAAAGCAATATGGAACACAACTTCATTATGCACTTAAAATAATAAACTGTGGAAAATACCAAATTATCACCTCAAGTAACTCGTTTCTTGTTCTAGCCTCTATAACTATAACATCTCTTGCTCATTGGCTACAAACTCTTCCTCAGAACATGCACCTACAGAACACAAAAACAACACACGCAAAGTAATAGAGATGCATAGCAAGTGGCTTAACTCTATATTAAATGACCAAAGTACCCTAGCCACGCGTGGCCACCAAGCCATTCCAGTGCATTCACCTCAAGCCAGATGCCATTTAATGCATTTAATTTGTATTCATGCAGTACGTACATCTACTCACCAGTTTTATAAACTATGCCTTTGCTTATATTTATTTAATCAATTTATGCGCTTGCATTTTCCTGATATTTTAATGCATTTAATCTGCATTCATGGATTACGCACTGTAGCCACCAGTTCTCAAACTATGCCTTTGCTTAAATTGATCCAATCAATCTATGCATTCGCATTTTCCAAAATTTTGAAAACTAAAATGATTTATAAAGCTATTCAGACAAATAAGGGAATAGATAAATGCTAATTTTCCAATATAAATTTCCACATTCTGTATATATGTCTATAAGCCAATACATAGCTGCTGGAGCTAAATAAGTGTGGCCAATATTATAGAGACAAACTTATTTGAAATGCCTTAAATTCATTGTCATCTTACAAAAAGGTTTGTACTTTTTGGTCATATCTACCAATAGCAAGGCAGCAATAAAGGACCTGGTTAACAATTGCATCTTATGTTTTTTTTTACCTCTTGTTTTGACTAAGAATCTCCATTTGTGGTATAACCATATAGTTTGATTCGCTATAACTTGCAAAACAGCACCTTGATTGCATTGCACACTTATAAATTCGTCTTTAACACATTATGGTTGTACCTGATCTTATTAAGGTGGTAGAACATGATAAGCAATCCAACAAAAGAATGTGTAATTTTAGTCATTTGCCATATGTAGCCAAGTTTTGAAGGTAGGAACATGGACAACAATAATATAGTGTGGAGTACAGTGCAGGCTTATGCAAAGTTGAAAATAGTGAGTTGTTGTGGCAATTTGTCAAGAGTCTTTAAGTTAATACAGTTACTCTACGACTATGTGGGGTATATATATGATGATTGAAAAGAAGCTCTATCTGTCGCAATACAAGACAAAGAAAGAAATATTGTTTTTTTAGTAATTTGTGTTTTTTTGATTCAAAGTTTTCAAATATATGTGTTATTATTAGTCATCTATTTGAAAACAATGCCACCCCATATACAACTAAATTTAAGCAAAGGCATAGATTTGAGAATTGACAGCTTTTTTCAATACAAAGGAGTTGTTTACAGTGACAGGGCAAAAGCTCCTATGCTTATTGAATGAACACCAAGGGACGAGTTACTAAAGGTAAAAAATTGCTACTTCTATTTATTTTGCTTCATTTTATCCCAGAAACACAAGTTGAGTTTCACAATGCATCAAAACACATCTATCCAAACAACTCCCAAAATTATAATTGCAATGGATGATAGTGATAGTATAATGAATTCTAATAATCAAAACACCGAAAAAACTAGTAAGTATTTTTTTAGATTGAATAGGAACAAGTATTAATTGAAAACATATTAACCTGTGAGACTATTTATCATAGGTTCTTGAATTCCAAATGTACAAGTGTATGCATGGTTCTCTACAGGCTTTTCCTATGCATTTTAACTATATTGTTGTTTTGCATCGAGCCGAAAGAAACATTGTAACTATGGTTTCCAAAAAAAATTCAATCTATCAATTTAAATCAAGAAAGATTTGGAATTACACTCAATACTTGAACCATAAAGCACCATTTCTTCAAGCTATAGCAAAAGTGCAAACAGGCACAGAAAACCAAATTCAACTATGACATCAGCTAGCAAGGATTTTTTTGCTACTACTATGATTAACTATTCAACTCAATTGGCTCATCAGTCAAACAACTTGATTGCTCACTGAACTAACTTGTTTAAAAGCTATCCTGTTAAACTGATTAGTTAATTTCATTAATGACTAAAAGATAGATTTGACTTAATTTGCATGAGTCAAGCACAAGATTGTCTTATTTGTTAAGTGACTTTGATTAATGTATCAGAGATAGATGAGACAAACTAAATTGTCATGAGAAAAATGTGAGTTGGACTTATTAGCTGATATGCCACATAAACTATGACATTTGAACTTTTATCAAATAATAGCAAAAGCAACAGAATAAACAAATAGCTTCAACATACACAAAGGAATACAATTAATAAGGACAACTATAGCTTGTTGAATATTTGTAGCACAAGAAACACAAAGAAAGATGTTGACAAAGGTTTTCCAATTTCAGTTTGCATCTAGCAATTGCATTTGCTTCTGTGTCTATAAAGCTTTTTCAAGGAATTCTTTTTTTTTTTGCATATGAATGGCCATGATTGGTTTAATTGATTTGGTGAGTAAAGATGATTTTTAATTAACTATAATTAACTATTCAAGAAAACAGATCTATCAATGAACTAGTTTCATTGATTGGTCAAGTAACTTGATTGATAGTTAACTTGATCAGCTATTTAGTTAAATTGCTTAAGAGTTTGTGAAAAGATTTTTTGACAAATAATTCTCTGCACAGCTTGCAATCATTATACACCAAGATCCAACATTTCTTTGAGGAATTCTGCCAAACAGTTTACATGTTTTTTCTTGTGCTTCCATATTCATCGCTGAATTAACTTGTTTGGAAGCTATCATGTTAAGCCAATTAGCTAATACACCACACACAGCATGACATTTGAGATTTAAACAAGTCTCATGGACGCAAATTTGCTATCATGTTAAAGCCATGTAAACATCGATGTTTCAATTTCATGGGATGATTCTATTTCCATTTGCCCAAGTTCATTTAATTCCATTATCCAGCACTAATTATCAAATGTTTAAACCAGCTACATGTAAACAGAAATCACAATTCATAGCATCCATACACACCTATGCACAAGTACATGTTATGCAACATATTAACACACACATTATTTTCTAGTGCTGGTTTGTTAACTTCCTTTGATCAACAGTTCAAATGCACACAAGGATTCTCATTTGTAACCTCTCTATCTAGATGATCTTCATTCAATAAGATGTTGTCACATACATTAATTGGATGTATCTCATCATCTTTCTTATCAAGATTCCAACAACCTTCATTTGTATTTGTCCTTAAGTGTATCTGGATGCAATGAATTATGAACTCTACTTGCATGTGGCTTGGTTGTACAAGAAATAGTGAGCGCCACATAATGATAGGAATCACAACTCATAGCATCCATATACACTTATGCACAAATACATGTTATCCAACACATTAGCACGCACATGGTTCTCTAGTCCTAGTTTGTTAATTTCCTTTGTTTAATAGTTCAAGTGTACACAAGCATAATTGCAATTATATCTTTCTTTTAATTCCTATGTACTTAAAGGGTATTTTGCATCAATGAATTATGTGTCTTCAGCCACTAGTTTTAATCAAAGTATGCATATGAATTCATAATCAAACTCCCAAAATAGAAAAGACTATGTTTAAGTTATAAAGTCCGACTAGCCACCAAAGACATTGACTGGACACCAATTGCACTTTTGATGTCATATTATTGCAACAAAGGTCTACTTTTGAACCCCAATTGCTTAATTTTTATGAACAATATAGCATATGCCACTCACAATACCCATTTGTAAACATTGTCCTTGCAACAAAAAGGAATGATATGACTACTAGTTCAATCAATATAGTGAGAATCTTGAATTAACCATTTTCTTTGTCTACTCTATGCAATTGTAAACAAAGGAGAAGGTTTATTCTAGAAACTCACCAGATACTGTTTTCTTGGAGAATTTTCCACAAGTGCACCGCAACACCACCTCTCTTCTCTCGATCAAAATCATTTCACCATGTAATAAGCTTTGATTAGTAAACAAAGACCATTTGTTTGTTTTTCTAAAAGAATAGCAATTAAAACACTAAAACACTAGCAAGCATTTTTTAGATTCAACAGACACAAGTATAGATGTAAATCAGATTAACTACAGAAACTAGTCACCATAGGTTCTTGCACCTCAAATCTTCTACCAATGAATTTAACTGCTCTTTTGCACAAACTCTAGAAGTATTTTACGAAGCAATATTACTTAACTGCTCTACAACAACATTGCAATTTGAATTGTAAAACATATCCGACATAGTTTTTTATAACCCATAATTGTAATTTTTTGTTTCTCTTAATTACTATGTATTCAAAGACTAATTAACAGTTACCTAATTATTTAGTTATCTAATGATACAAGGATAAATGACAAATATGGAATTAACTACTTTAACATGTCTGGAATGTCACATAAGCCTATTAGCTCCCACGGTACATTTATTGTGACTTTTGAGCGCTTACTCCATCTACATGCAACCACATATCACAACCCATAATTAAAATGTCCACAAGGATATTTATAATTTTTTCTTTCTTTTTATTATTATGTATTTAAAGACTAATTAACAGCCACCTAATTAATTAGATATCAGATAACAGAAGAGTATATAAGAGCTACCAACTCTATAAAAATGCCAAAGTTAACATGTGAATATCAAGGTGTCCAGATTTAATGCTCATTGCATTCCCCAGAAGCCCATTTTCCTGAGAAGTTTTGTAAATCAGTTCACTTGCCTTTTTAATGCTTTCGTGTTTTTATATGTCTACCTATGAGAACAGTAACGATGACATCTGACAGAATTTAAATGCTTGCTGGCACAAAATAGGTTTATACTGCATTCTTTTCTCTAGCTCTGTGCAAAATGAAAATTTGTATTCTGCCATGGTAAATTCTCTAGTACATTAGGTACTTTAAAGCACTCTTTATGGGACCGCTTTGCAGTAAACCAAAATATCCAAACTTTATAGGGCTCACATGCATGAAGTAAAATGGACAAGAGGGTTTCTACATAATTCCTATCAAGTGCATATATTTTTTCTTCTACATATGCATCAATATAAAAACAACTAACCATATATAATAGTTTTTTCTTCCACAATTTTGTCAAATAGCTCACCTGTTTTCTGTATGCTCCCATTGTTTGCATTTATGCCTACGAGGACAATAACCATGACTTTTAACAAAATCCCTCTATCCTTTATGCTTTGAAGACAACAAAAAAGCTCAAAGCAATACATTGTCGACTCGTTGTTCTAAAGCTCTCACTATCGCTCACGCTAACATAATTTTGGTTCCAAAGCCCTCTTTATGGGACCGCTTTGCAGTAATCAAAAAAATATTCAAACTTTACAGAGCTCACATGCATGAAGTAAAATGGACAAGAGGGTTTCTACATAATTCCTATCAAACGCAGATGAGACCTTCACATTTCAACAAAAAATTCAAATAGATAATACTAAAAGTAGTTTAATATACGAATTTATAGTCGAAGTATACAAATGCCTTAAAGCAATATGACACCCTACTTGCATTTCTCGTATCGAGTAGACGAAAACAATGAAAAGTTACCTCTTCTGACCTCAAGCAATTCGTCTCTCGCTGACCAGTGTATAACTCTGCAAGTACAAAATCACCTGCTCGACGACACAATAGAGCACTATGAAATTATCACCCCAAGTAACTCGTTTCTGGGTCTGGACTCTGCAACTATAACATCTCCTGCTCAGTCACTACAAGCTCTTCCTCAGAACACGCACTTACAGAACACAAAAACAACAGACGCAAAGTAATAGAGATGCATAACAAGTAGCTTAACTCTATATTAAATGACCAAAGTACCTGGACACGCGTGGCCACCAAGCCATTCCAGTGCCTTCACCTCGAGCCAATGCCATTGAATGCATTTAATTTGTATCCATCCATTACGTACGTCTATCCGCCAGTTTTATAAACTATGCCCTTGCTTAAATTTATTTAATCAATTTATGCGCTCGCATTTTCCTGATATTTTAATGCATTTAATCTGCATTCATGGATAACGTACCTCCAGCCGCCAACTTCTAAACTATACCTTTGCTTAAATTTATTCACTCAATTTATGCGTTCGCATTTTCCCGAATTTTTAAAACAATAATGATTTATAACGCTACTCGGACGAATAGAAAAATAGATAAATGCTAATTTTCCAATATATAAAATAGGTCTCCAAATTCAAACTATACAAAATTAAGTAATATGTTAAATGGCAAAATGTGATTTGGCCGATGCTCCCAAGCAAAGTATTTCTGCATGTATAGTATTCCATTTCATCTATGAACTAATAATTGATGATTTCCTATTATTGAATCTAAAAATTGAATTTTTAATATTAGTTTACATGTAGATGAAGAAAATAGTAATATAATTTTTTTATAATATAATAAAAAGTGATTTAAGATGTAACTTTTGAAAAAAAATTAACAATATATTATAAAAATAATAAGTGTTCTAAATATTTAATCATTATAATAGTGATGTAACTTTTGAGACTTCATTTTTTATTTATTGAAACAAAACAAATGAAATTACATGGAAAAGGGTTGTCAATAGGTTGTTGGAATGAAATAAGAAAAAAAACAACAAACAACCCATCTAGAACTAAATAATTGTCCAAAACATAACAAACATTTTATAACGACACAACAAATTTAAATTATGAACTTCAATTTTTACATTGCATCTATTTGGAACATAATATCTTTTCCACGTAGTTGTTGTAGACACCTAAATTTGACCATTTACATTTGGTCAAATTTATCCTTATTTTGTCTTTCCATCTTCCCATTCACATTAATTAAATAATATGATCATTATTTAATTAATATCCATTATTTCCCTAAGGCCCTCTAAGGTATTTAATTATTTGATTAAATACTTTCTCGTTTTAACATTTCCTCTCTAAATCAAATAAATAGACCAATTTACTTAATTTAGTCATTAGCCCACATGAATTTAAATTATTTTTTAATGCACCCCCTTTCTCTCTCTAGATGTCACATCCTCCATAACTCATCACTAATCCTAATTATCTTGCATAATCTTTGATTAAGGATGTGCACACTTCTAATCCTTGATTAGGAGGTGTCACTTCCTCCAAAATATGCAGATTGTCCCTAATTTTTCTCCATTAGCCTAATCACCCTTCTAATCCCTCACTATCACAACCTAAATCCTTGATTAATTAGCCTAATATAATCCTTGGTCAACCCCCTAATAAATGCTACCCATACCCCCAATGGAATTTTTAATTTCATTTTATTCATCCCACATCCCCCAAAGGAATTTTAAATTCCATTTATTCTTTCTAGGCTTTTAGAGGAATTTTTAATTCCTCTCCCATCCCCATGAGGATTATAAAGGGAGTTTTAAATACCCTTTGGTCACATCCTTCGCATGATTTGGGAGGATGAGACAAGAAACCCTTTTTGACCAATCCCCATGGTACCTCCAAGTACCCTTCTCTCATGCACCCATGTGATGACAAGTGTCATCACCTCAAGAGTTTAGAAGGCATCTCAACCCTTGATCTCACCCTAGCCTCAATCGCCACCGTCCATTCATCTCCTCCCTTTCTAAATGACTAACACTTAGTCATTAGTCATTTTCTCATTCAACCAATTCATGCACACAAGCCTTCACACTCTCATACAACCTTCAAGCATCCATAACCAAAAATCCAACCATTTGGTGACTAAATTGAGCAAATATCAAGGTGTTATGCTGTCAAAATCCATATAGAGCACACATAGCATCAAATCCATGGGGCAATCGTGACAACAAGCTCTCCTTTGTTGCCACTTTTGTAGTATTTATTGTAGGTTTGAGGTTCATCTTGGCCCTAATCTAAGTGTTTGATTATTGATGCAGGGCATCTAGAAGCATTCAAAATTGAGGCAGTTGATGGTGAAGCTTAGTTTAGCCAACAAAATGGTTAGCTTAAGATGTTGGATTATCGAGGTTGTGATTAAAGGGTTTGTTTTCAAGCACGCCTAAGGTTTATCCATGTTGCGCTTCAAAGATCCGCGATGGAGGATTGATTGAGTTTTGAGTATCCGTGTTGACTATTGTTCACGAAACGAAGTTGATGTTCTAGAAGGAGGAGGATGTGATTTTGGTAGTTTGAGTTGTTGTAGAAGTTTCTATAGTGATTTGTGATGTTCGTGGATGTTTCTAGATCATGTGTTGTTGGTCCACATTGATCTTTGTGTGCGCGATTGGTGATTTTCTTTCATGAGTTCATGTTTTCATGTTCTTGGCTGACAGGGTGTTGTAGTGTGTTGTGGATCTTCGAAGAACCAATTTTGGATGGTGTTTCATGATTGAGGATTTTGTTTTGGATCCTTACTTTGTTGTATCGGCATTAGTTGTCTACATTGTGTTGTTAATTGTTTGAGACCGGCCCTATTTGATTTGCACGCTATATCACTAGCCGTTGTAGTTGGGCCAAATATGTTAAGAGTTAAAATGATTGGCGATGATATAAATAGAAGAGAGAGGATTTGTTATGAGAGATAGAAGACAAAGAGATCGACAAGGTGCTCAATAGTGTGAAGAATGAATCACGGTGATGAAGTATTCTAATCTGGAAGGATCTCAGAGCAGAGAGTGTGTGGAGCAGGAAAAGCAGTCGATGGAAGATTGTTAAGAAGATTGTTATTATTTGAGTTGTTTGTAATCCCTAGGCTATCTATAAGCCCATGAGGCATATGTAATGTGTTTTGAGATTATAAAATAATGAGTAATGAGCTTTAAAGGCTGGGTTTTTCCCTGTTAGGGTTTTCCCAGGATAAATCTTGTGTCTAGTGTTCATAAATGTCTCTTATCTTTCTATGGATTAGCTGTTAATTTTTGTTGCATATTTATGTGATCATGGAGTTAGTAATTTAGTCAGCAAGGCTAAACAAATTCTAATTGATCCTCCTACCTTGACTACATCAATTATATTTTCTTGGTTTGTTGCATTTCTTTGCATTTTAGTAGATAAAATTCACTGCACCATACGGCTGGATAATTTGATATTTAATCACATACAAATTATTTTTTATCTTTGTTTGTTCTTAGGGATTCCTTGCAGCTGAGAAAACAAAAAAACAATTTGGAAATTGATATCAGAGTTAAAATTAAGAAATTTTACTTCTCGATGAATAATCTACTTTGAAAACATTGCAAAACATCTACTTTTCTATTTATTAAGAAAAATGGTTTGTCTCATAGAATCCACCACAACATTATTTTGAAAGCCTAACCCCAACATAACTTCTTTTCAATATAGAACATGATCACAAATAGTAGGAAGGCGCTTGAAAATAACAATCCATTTTTTCTTGGCCCATAAACAGTCCCAAAAAATGTGTTTCAAATTGTCATTGTATTGACAAAACGGGCATTTAACCGACTTAACCATCATATATTTCAACCTATCCCCCATTGGTAATTTGAAATGTAAAAGTTCTTGAGTCAAAATCCGAGCATTAACTTCAACTTTGGACCTCCAAACTTGAGCACTTCATTTCTTCCATATTTTTTCTTAAAATTTACATTTGAATTTGAATTTTAATATGGGATTCAAGGACATAGTAGGAAGGAGGTTCAAATATTTTTTTTTAAAGGGGAGCAATTAAACTAATATCTAGACAACCATAAACAATCCTTGAAAAAAATACAATGAAGTGGAGTGCAAATATCATAACTAAGTCTACAAGGACTAGTGATTTTACAAATGTAATAAGCCCTTTAGACCTATTTCTTAAAATAGATTTATTTGTAATGCTTTACCAAGTTGCCCAGTCCAAAATACTAAAATCTCACATGTCCCCAAACTATTGAACCCCTTTATTAAATAGATAAATAACTTGTCTTGGAAAGGAAACAACCAAGGGATGACCTTGATATTGAATCGATTTGTTCCACCAAATAGACAAGGTCCCATAACTAAAATCATGTTGTAAAAAAGGGCTTTTCCAATTTAAACATTTACAAGCTTGTTTCCAAACCTTCCATATGGACTATAAAGGAAATGAAGCTTTAATGTTAAAGAAGGGGGCAAGCAGACTTTATCTAATCATATGACTAATTTTCATTTGGACCTTTAATAGAATCCATAGTAGTGAGACTTACAAATATGAGATCGTCATTTAGATATTACACTTATTGTTATCATCTTTTATTTTTTTATGATTGACAAGTACCTAAAACATTTATTATTAACCCTTTTTTTATTTTTTAAATTGATATAAAATTTTATGAACTATATCATCATTCATTAATTATATACTAATAACTAGTATCAAGTATATATGTATATGCATACACATATGTATGTAATTAGATAATATTTGATCATTATTCTAGATAAATAGTATACTAATAACTATTATTCAATATATACACACATATTATTATACACATATATTAGATAATAGTCATTATTATACTATTTATCCACAATAACAATCAAATATTATCTAATTATCCACATATGTGTATGCATATACATATATACGTGATACTAGTTAATAGTATAATGTTAAATTATATAATTAGTGAATGATGTTGACATAGTTCATAAAATTTTATATCAATTTAAAAAATTAAAAAATGGTTCATCTTGTTAATAAATATTTTAGGTGATTGTCAATCATAACAAATAAAATATTTAGTATATATGTGCTTTTGTCAATGATAATACTAATATTAATTTAGATAATTTTACATTACCATAACTAAAGTCTTAAAAAATATGAGCAATCACAACATATATTTACAATACAAAACTTATCATCTTGATAATTAACTTGAGCAATAAACTAATTAGAATTGTCTTTAGTAAGAAGTTATTGTTCCCTTGTAACAAGGTAAAATCAATATTTGTTAATATTTTTACTAGTTATTATCAGCTATAATTTCTAACATGTTACAATGGTACAAACTTGTTGCTAGGTGGTACCTATTACTATAGTAAATTATTTGGTTTAATTCTCTTTGTAAGGGATACAAGTGCATACTTTATAGTTTTACATCTTTATTTTATGTCATTTTGTAAACATTTTTCAATACATGTTCATAGTTCATAGTTCAATTTGTTTAGGGCTCTAACTAAAAATTGGATCTAAATTCATCAAAAAATTCATTATCTAATCAACATTCTAATCCTTAAATTTCTATGTTGATCACTCTTTACAACATTCTTCTAATTGAGGTTTTGTAGTGGGTGCAACCTTGTCCCTTTGACTAGGTTGTGTTCTGACCAAATCGGCCCTTTTTTGGAATTTTAGTTCCCACTGTCTAAGACATTTTTTCTCTTAAATCCCATTTGTTGTTAGGTTTATGCTTCTCACAATGAGCACCCTATTTAAAATTTTGATAAAAGAATTATTTGGTAATGCTTATGTATACTAAATATTTCACTATTTCATCTTATATTCATATACATGATTGCATTTCATTGATTAAAAAAAAATTTAATCGTTCTTTGAAATGTTATGATATGTTATTTCATGCTTATTATATGATATATCACAGTTTAGAAATAGATTTATGCATTTCTTTTCTATTTGGCATAAAGTGAGTTTTTTTTAATAATTCCAATTTTCGATCTTTTAGTGGTAATTCCTTAGAGATTATGATGGGAACTTCTATGATTTCTAAAAATACATTATCTTTATATGCCCATCCTAAATCCTCTATTATTTATCCTTCTTCATATGATTTAAATTGGGCCAAGACATGATGTAATACATGCATGATCATAAAATTGCTACTTTGATTGGTTTTACTATGGAACCTTTTATATTTTCCAATGATGAATTGTCTTTTGAGTTTCATAGTATACATTCTTATCATTTTATCCCATACACATATCATGTCCTCCAACATAAGAAACTAGATAACAAGGAAATAAATGAAGAAGAGGAGCTTCATTTTGGTAACTTTTAATCTCTATTTGTATCATTTTAGAATTGTGTCAAATGATTTAAAAATTAATCTAATACATGTTTGAGAAGTGTAGAAAAAGTGAAACCCTAGGATTTGAACTCTAGGGTTTGGACAACTTTTCCTAATGTTTCGTTTAGAAATGGAGGTGGCAAGGATTTGATTGGATTTGATAAAGATATATGATTGACTTACAACCTGAAAGGTGGGCCAACCTTCCCTTGACCAAATATGAAATGGACCTAAGGATGAAATGCAATAGTTCAATTGACCTAGTGATGCAAATGATTGTTCTAATACAAAAATAGCAAATTTAGGAAATCACAGATAGAAATAGACTATAGAAATGGATTGAGAAGGATGTTGTTCACTTGTGATATAAATTTAGAGCTAAAAATGTTAGAAATAGGCACCCCAAGAACCACTGTCCTTGTAGGGATAATTCAGATATGATTTCATAGTCCCCTGGTGCTAGATTAGGGATTTTGTTCTCCACCTGTCGCATTGTTGAATCACCATCGGATAATTATGTAACTAAGTTTTTGTGAGTTGACACGATGTAGGGTTTGATTACAACAATGAATAATTGATCTCGAAACTTTTTCCAATCCTCTTCATACCCAAAACCTACACATTCAAAGAGCGAGGAAGGGTTGTGCCATCTAGGGGCTTGCCTTAGTCAAACCCCATGTTAGTGTTTCCACTTCCACGATGACAATTTCAATAATAAAAGGATAAATGATAACAAGAAATGATGAATCCACAAAGTGTTGCAACTCATCACCCTTCAATGGATTCCTTGAAGTACTAAAGTCATACAAATCTCCTCAAGACTTGAATCTTGTTTGCTTGAATTTATTGGAGACCTACAAAAGGTTAGCCTTCACAAACAATGATAACATGAACATGCATAAACTCACATATGATTTGACATGATGCTTGGATCTTGAATTACTACACTAAATCACTAAAATTTTGCTCTTGATTTTCTTGATAATGCTCTTGACAATAATTTACACTTGTTGCTGGATGGATTTCAAATGATGTAATATCTAGGTATTTATATGGAATTATTATAATTTCCCGAGAATTATTTTATAAAAAAAATCTTTATTAACTTGATGTGAAATCTCCACCCAAGGGAGATGAATGGGAACATGTCAAATAGGGTCAAGAAGAGGAGCCATATTTGGTTGAGGATTCACCCAAGTTGATGATCCTCTTGAAATATTGGTACATGGATTGGATATAATCTCAACTCCCCAAATCATGAAGGTCAAATGGTCTTTTAATAAATAGGTTGTCATAGTTCTCGTCAATTTTGGTATAATTTATAAATTTTTAACTCTAAATTTCTCAAGAGAGCATGCTATTTTGCCCTTGTGGGAATTTTATAAACTCTAGATGTAATTCACTAATAATGTCCAACAACACACCTTATGATTACTCATGTCTAGTTTCATTAGTCTCATTAGTTCCCATCACATGGAAATGTTACTCAAAAAAGAATCTCATGGGATTATTGCCCAACATTTTACTATTTAGCTCATGGAATCCTCTATGTCCCAACCACCCAAGGATCTATAGTAATTCCCATCTCCCCATACAACTATATTTTTGGAATCCATTGGATTACCACCATTTCAACTTGAAGATCATGCCTCTCAAATTCTACCTATGAGTACACCTCCAAATATCCACCCATATTAGTACCCATTTTTATAAAATTCTAAAATCAAGAAACTAACTAGGAACTCCTACACCAAGGGGTTATTTGGCCTACTAGTAGTCCTTACTCCACCCTAGCCTAATTGGTACACATAAAATATGTGTCTTGGCACCTTTGCATCAAATTTAATGAGATAAACCAAATTAACATCAAGCATAAATTTCCCACTTTATTGGTAGATAAGCTCTTAGATGAACTCCATGGTGCTCATTTTTTCTCTAAATTGGACTTATAGTATAACTATCATTATATTTTCATCATAGATGAGGAAATCATAAGAACTAACTTCCACACTCATGATGGTGATTATGATTTTTTTTCATTCCATTTGTCCCCACTAATGCATCATCCACATTTGAGAATGCAATGAGTAATATTTTCCTCCCATTCCTTTAAAATTTATCCTAGTCTTCTTTGATGATATCCATATTAGATTCACACCTAGGAAGATCACCTATTGCACTAAGATCATGTACTCAAAATTATTGTTTCTAAATAGTTATATAGCAAAATATCTAAATGTTCCTTTGGTTAGGCTAAGATAAGTGATGGGTATATTATTTTTTATGGATTTAAGGTAGTTCTCACAAAGATTGAAACCATGTAGAACTAATCAAATTATTGTGGTAGTTCTTAGCCTCATAGGATATTATCATAGATTTGTTAAGGAATATGATAAAATTTCCACCCACTCACAACCATGTTGAAAAATGATTCATTCTACTAGTCCCCAACTATTGAAGCAATCTTTGAGATACTTAAGCAATCTATGTGCATGACACCAATTCTTGCTATGTTTGACTTCTCCAAAAAATTATCATTATAAGTGATGCTTTCATCTTTGGATTGGGTTTTATTCTAATGAATAAGGGTAAACCTTTTCTTTCACAAGTATGGTCCTAATTGAAAAAAATATTGCATATTCAACCTATGATAAGAGAATGCTTTTCATTCTTCATGTTGTCCATAAATGGTGTCAACATCGTGTCAATATACACTTTTACATTAAAACTAACCATCACAAGCTCAACTATTTTTTGGATTAACCCATCTCTTCTTCTAATGAATATAAGTGGGTCACTATTTCTTAGGTTATGCATATGAGATTAACTACAAAAAAATGCCACAACAATTGGGTATCATATGCCTTATCACATTAATTTGAAGATAATCTTAATTTACATGCCTTATCATTACCCACACCAACTTGGATCAATGAATTACAAGATGTATGTCAACAAGATCATCACATTCAACACCTCATCTAGTATATTTATAGTCATAAAGGTCATCTAGTGTTGGCCCCCCAATCGACTTTGTGAAATAATTTTTTATCTAAATTTCATGCCACCCATTTCGTTAGTCACTTTGGTTTCCTCAAAACATATGGAAGGTCACATTATATTTTTTGGGAAGGTATAAAAAATGGCATCAAATAGTTTCTGTTAGAATGATATTTGGACATGTCAAAACATGGTTGAGTCATTTTTTTGTTGCTACTGGACATTTTCATAGGTACTAGCAATTAAAAATGCCCTAAACATCCTTAAAAATGATCCTCAAGCACTAGAATTGCTCGCCAAGTCAACTTGCAACAATGTAGAGATGCTTTTGCTATGGAGGGAAGTCAAAAATGATTCAAACAACACCAAAAATGTTGCAAGGGCATGAGAAATGGCTTTGGCAACTTTCGGGAGGTAGAAATAACAATTTGCAACTTAAACATGGCTCCAAAAATGAGCCCCAAACTCTTTCATGTGATGAATTTTTGTTTTAGTGTTGCTTGCAGAGTTTATGACAACATTTCACTTTGCATCCTTTTTAGTAGAGAGAAACAAATAAAAGGCCATCATATATCTCAAAGGCATCACATGTTGGGATGTTTGAAATGCTTAAAAAACTACAATACATTGTAAATTATGAGATGTATTTAGCTAAAAGTTAATCCCACCTCAAGTTGCAAATAAAACTTTGACCAATCACAACTCATCATTGGACCCAAACCTATCACAAATTTTCTTTTCTTTTCTCTTCTCCACTCACAACAACCTTGGGTATAAGGCATGCAATGGCTACACACTAAATATGAGGTTCAAATATTTAACCTTATAAAATTTAAGTGAAACTCTTGAAGCTGTGAACACAAAAAAACAACCTAAAAAACTATGTTAGAGTAAAGCATTGGAATACCAGTTTCTTGAAAATAGTTGCTTGAAAATACAACAGTACATCTAGCCTTCCAAATATGTAAAATAACTTGTCTGATAGAATCAACAATCACATCTTTATGCAACCCAAATCCCAAAAGAGCATCTCTCCAATTCCACTTATGGTGAAAAAAACAACATGAAAATTATTAAAGATAGCATTCCATTGTTTCTTAGCAAAGGTGCAATCCCAAAAAAAAAAGTTTTGTATTTTAATGCATCTTAGTCTATCTCCAACCGACAATTTATGATGTAAAACTTTCCAGGCCAGCAGTTGAGTTTTCGCATCAGCTTTGGATTTCCATATTTGTGCACTCATTTTGGTCCACTTCTTGGAACCAAATCTGCACTTCCATTTATGATTGAGACGAGGAATGATCTTCCAGTGAGGCAGGGGAAGAAGATACATATTCTTTAGTGGAAGATAACTAAAATGGGAAGAAGACAACCATCTCCATCTCTAGGAGTACAAATTTCATAGGTAACAAATTTAGGAGTAGGTTAATCAACTTCAGAACAACTGCAATATGAAACTATGTGTTTTAGCTTATATTAGTCTCTTGTTTTGTTGGGTCATGGCCATATGTTGACTTTTTGTATTTTCTTGCATAACTGTTGTATGAACTTATGTAAAGTGACTCAACTAAAGTATTTGCCTATTGTTATGTTGGGACATGGTCTTATGTTGGCTCATTGTATTGTATTATTTTTCATTTTCATTATATTGTAGTTGTTATTCTTTGTAATCTTGCTTTGATCAATACAAAAAAAAAATTAAGTGAAACTTCATTTCACATGTTGTTCACCTCAAGATAATTAAAATTTTAGAACCTTTATTCCACCCTCCTTAAAAGCTTAAAATATTTAAGAAAATGTTTCAATTTTTTTCAATTTTGAAACATAGTGTAATTGGGAGTTCAATTTCCATGCAAACCGAATGACAGAACTGATGCCACAAGTGCATACGACTTCCAAGAGACACAAAAAATTGTAAAAGGTTGTAATCAATTATTTAGATCCTTGCAATGTCGCCAAAAGTTGCACAACAAATGGATTTTCAAAACATCCTTTGTAAACTAGGCCTTCTGATAGGCCATTTAAATTTTTCTAATTCAGACCTCGAAACTTTTCCAATCTATATGAAATTGGATCCAAAGGCTAGTGAAGGCAAATAAATAACAGGGTTGTTTCCAAAATAGAGAAAACCAAACTTTTTCATGGGACCTTACAGACTCACTCCAAAATGTCGACACATTTAAATATCGACCAAAACTCATCTAGGAGCCACAAAAATTGGTAGGCACACTCTTGGTGAATTATAAAAAAATTCTGCCAACTGGATTTTCATGATGAGCATTGAATTTTAAAATTTTAATATCGGAAGTTTCAGGCCAACTAGATGCCACATGACTCAAAAAAAAGTTTTGTTGCCAATTCAAGGACAATTATGCATTAGAAATTCATCAAATTTGTAGGTGCCAATAGTGGGATCTAAGGATGAAGGATATATACACATATACATGAAGATGTATATGCATGTATATCTATATTTATATATACATATATATGTATAAACACACATATCTACAAAGATATATGTACATATATATGTGTATGTATATATGTATGTATCGATATATACCTACGTATATCTTTATTCTTCAATTATTAGTTTCTAGCAACCTTGATTATGTTGTGTGTGTTTATTAGAATAAAGTGTTGAAGTAGACAATTAAAAAATGATATCTTTTTATATGTCATTTTGGCTTCCTCTCCATGCTTCTCCATCTTTTAATGAGCAAGCACGACAATCTACTTAAAAAATTTCCTCATCTTAATGATGAATCACAAATGTGATCTAAAACATTAATGTTAAAAAATTACTGCATAACTATATCCATAAACACTTTCAAATATTATCAAAGACACAAAATTCAATATTTCTTATTATACATCGGCTAGTATCCACTTGAAGAGGTCAAGCTAAATATTTTGATCAATGGTGTAGTCTTAATAAGAGCCCTTGGCACCATCAAAAAATCTCAGCTCATCATTTCTCACCATTTTTCAACTATTTTTCACCATTTTTTGTTTCCCACCTCTATTGGTTTTCGCCCAACGTTCATTGTTCATTTCTTCTCACATTCACCATTTGCTATCACTTTTGAGAGGACACAAAGATGATCATAAAAGACCACCTGGTTACTTTCCTTAAGGAAGAGCTAGAATGGTTGATCGGGGTTTTGATCCTCTTGTGTGAGGGTTGATTTAAGAATTGAATTGGTTTGATTAGGTAAACTAGGTCAAATAGGAAACTACAACAATCTGATATGAATACAAAAAACACAAAGTTGATAAACAAAAATTGAGAATAGTATAGCAGAGGATAGAGACAGAGGAACATGGCATTCAAATCTGGGATGGAACTATCTATTCAAGGGTGTGGGCACCCTAGATTGAGAAATGAGGGCTTTTGGAATATTTGAACATGTATCGGTTGGTTACAATATGTAGGTTCTCTCCTATCGGATTTAGCTTCAAAACTTTGTTTGTTGATGAATAATCGATCTTGCCCTAATTTGATGAATGAATGTGCTTGAATGCTTGATCTTGATGTCGAGTCTTCAATATTCTACAAATCCACTTAAGCTCTGCCACTTGAAAGAAAGAGAGGAGAGGAAGGGTTGTGTCATATAGGGGCTTGCCTAAGCCAAACGCCATTTTGGTGTTTCCAACTCTACAAAAAACTATGATGATGTTGATAAAGAGTGCTTACCCTAGGTTGGGTAGAGGAAAATGGATAAAATAAATGATAAATCACAAGTTCTACAACTTACCACTCAAATTTCCTTTTCTTGATGGACTAAAGTCATGTCACTCATCTCATGCAAGGAGGATTTGATGCTTCATTAAAGGTCCTACAAGTCTTAGTACTCACAAAACAATGATTATAAACTATGAAATAAATCTTGCATGATGTATTGTTAACATGAATCTTGATTGATGAAAATTTTGTAAAATGATGTTTATTCTACTCTTGAATTACCTTGACTGCTTTTTAGGATGCTCAATTGGAATTCAAATTGCATAGGTGTTCAAATGGTGAAAAAGACTTATATTTTTTGCAAGTATGAAGGTGTTGTCATTGATGTCAACTAGAAGTCTATTGACTGGTGTTGTCATTGATGTCAACTATGGGATGAAGATGTTGAGGATATTGAGAAAATTGTGAAAAGAGGAAAACAAGTTGTGCATGTGTAGTTGAGACCTTGAGGAAGTGTTGTGAGTACATGGAGCTATTCTTTTTGTTGCAAGAGTCTGAAGGTGAGTTGGAATGAAGTAATGAGCTAAGATGATGTCTCTGGTACTCGGTTTCCAAGTGCTTTTGAGAAAATTTGATAAACAGAGTAAACTGTGTTGTGCAAGTGTTCATAGTGTGCTCCAATATTGTGCTCCACATTCTTTCTATGTTGATGCTATGCCTATGCAGATCTTATAGGTTATTCAAGATTGTTAGAGGTTAATATATTCATAATTTGGGTTTCTAGATCATTGTACAGTGTGAGATATTTTCACTAGTGTGTGAATCAGTCATTTAGTGATATTTTCTATGGTCTTGGAGAAATATATTTGCTCTGCATTTTTACACTGATTGGCTTCAGGTTGTATAGATTTGGGAAGTTGCTTATAATGCTTTTATCTTTCTGTATTCAAGTTTTTACTTGATTTGGTGTAGTACAGTGTAAGTTTCATTTATCAATATGAAATTAAGGGTTACTAGTTGTTCTGAGTTGAAGTATTTGTATGATGTGAACTTGGATGAAGTGTTTGATGAATATTAAGTAGTTCATGGATTATTCTAGATTGTGTTCAAGTGAATTATGTTGTGCAAAACTTTCAGCTTGATTTAAGGACCTAATGATTATGGTGTTTTGTATGGGTGTTGGTTGACCTTGTGTTTAACACTACATGTGAGGCTTGTAGAAGCATGTTGAGACCTATTTGGGTCCTAATTAAGGATTTATGTAGGTTACCTTTCCTTCCTATCCACCGCAAGAATGTTTAGATACCAACCTATTTTGAATTTATATGTATAACGACTAATGGCCAACATTGGAGAAAGTTTTTGAGGCAAATCTTGATATATTTATATGTATGGTGTTGATGCAAGAGGTGTGGATGAAAGAGTAAGAAGCAAGATAGATGTGAATGATGTGTGTGTTGTGAACTTGAGTAGAGAAGTGTGAATTTCATGTTAGGGTTCTTAAGGTAGGAGTTGAAGGCATTTGAAATATTTCATGTGAGACTACAAAATTGTGCAAGAAATTGTATGGATTCCTTGTTGCATTGAGAAGTGTTCTCTATGTAACATTCTTTCTATCTTCTTGTATTCTTTTGTGGCTGAGCCCCTTTGTATTGGTTTTCCTATTACTTATATTGTGAGCTAATCCTCATCATGGTTTTTCCTCATTAAGTTTTCCACATAAGTTTGGTGTTCTCTTGTGTATGGTGTTGTGATTTCATTTTTGTTATTTATTTCATGTTTAATCATACTAATAGAATAAGGGTTTAATGAATGCTTTGTGGATTTGATTACTGTTGAGGGTTTTGAAGGTTTAATTTGCTACAATGATTCACCCCCCTCTTCAGTTTGTTGTTCATTTCCAACAATTGGTATCAAAGAAAAGTGATGAAGAGCTTAACTCGCTTGAGGTAGATCTAGGATGGTGAACAAGATTGCTTTGGAATATCCTAGATTTGATAACTCAGTTATGCATTCTAGAAGACAAAGATGGAAGGATGTTTTTCTGCTCAAGGATATGAGATTGAGAAGGCTTATCAAAATACATATACTCCACCTTCAAATGGTCCAAGTACAAGTGCATAAATCAAGGTGCATGAGATCAATGCTAAGGAAAGATTTATTATTGTGAATAGTCTTTCAAATATTGAATTAGTTAAAGTTATCAATTTAAAGTCTGCTAAAGAAGTTTGGGATAAGTCAGAAAGCATTTATGAAGGAGATCCGAAGATCAAACAAGCAAAGTTACAGAAATTGAAGGTGCAGTTTGAAATGATGCATATGTCTAAAGATGAAAAAATTAAAGGCTACATATAGAGAGTTGATGAATTGGTAAGTAATATGAGAGGCCTTGGTGCATCAATTAAAGAATCTAAAGTAGTGAAGAAAGTTATCAGATCTCTTCCAGATTGTTACAGTGAAAAGGTATCTACTATTGAGGAAATTGTTGACTTTGAAAATTATTCCAGAGATCAGTTGATTGGTACTCTGACTACATTTAAAATGAGAAAACAAAATAAAGGTACAAAAGTAGAGACTACTTTCAAGGCTGGTAAATCAGAGAAGTTTGAAGATTCAAGTGAAGAAGATCTTGATGATTTGGAAGCCAACTTTGTGAAGAAGATGAAAAAGGGCATCGATAAGTACAAAGGTAAATTACCTTTCAAATGTTTTAGTTGTGGTGAGATAGGTCATTATGCTTCTAGATGTCCAAAAAGAGCTCTAAACAATAAGAATAAGGAAAATAAAGGAAAAATGATTAAGAAAGCTTACTATGTGAGAGAAGATGCTGGTATTTTTGATGATGAATATGATTTTGGAGATTTTGATGATAATGAATGCCTATTTTTAGCTATAAAAGAAGAATATGGTTCTGCTAACCCTAAAATTTGTGTGAAGGAAATTATTTTGAAGATGAAGGATAAGGTCGAAGGTACTTTGGCATCTGCTTTTCATGTCAAAGAGGATAAGAATTACTGGGTTGTTGATAGTGGCTGCTTTGATCATATGACTGGGGACAAAAGTAAGTTTGTTAAACTTAAAAAGTATGATGGAGGATTAATTAAATTTGGAGATGATTCAAGAGCTAATATTTGTGGAATAGTTTCAATAAGTTTTTATGGAAAGCATAATATTGAAAATGTTTACTATGTTAAGGGCTTAAGACATAATCTCTTGAGTGTTAGACAAATGTGTAGTAAAGGGTATAATATTGTGTTTAAGGATGAAGCTTGTGAGATCCGAAAAGGGTTTGGAACTGTGATTGCTACTAGTAAGAGAACAAATGGGAACATCTATTAGCTTAAGGGTGTTGATGGTCATTGCTTTATGTCTCAGATTAATGATAGTTGGCTATGGCACAAGAGGATGTGTCACATGAATTTGATAATTTGGAAAGAATTAGTTCGGTTCATGTTGTAAGAGATTTACCTGGAATCACATAACCTATCAATGATGTTTGTGAGAGTTGTCAATTTGGAAAACAAACAAGGAGTAGCTTTAAGAGAAAGG
>VDFB02340604.1:0-25496 GCA_007258455.2 Sequoia sempervirens | reverse complement strand
CTTCAAGTGATAGTGAGTGAGCTATTTGAGATTGCAGCCGAGGGTGCAATACCCAGTCTTAAAGGAAGTTAGCAAAGTAGTAAATGTGCAAGAAAATCAAATCGTACACAACAAACAATTCACAATGTTATCTTCCATAATGCCTTGAGTTTGAAGACAAAAATTTCATTGTATCTTTATGATCAAAGTGGTGAGCTTAATGGTCAATCACTGGCAACCATGATTTTAAAACATGTTATTGTGCTTATGGAGGAAACATTTTCAGCAAGGCAGTGAGTGGTGGTTTGGAACAATGGCAGGTATGAAGGACTTGCTTTATATGCATACTATGCAGTCTAGCTTAAGACAACGTTCTTAGAAGAGATTGAAGGTGGATTATGGAACTCAAGGGTTACCATGAAAAGGATTAAAGCAAAGAATGAGATCTATTTAAAAGCCACGGTCATGAAGATATTAAAGATGTCACATGCAAAACCTAGTAGCTGGAGTAATGAATACAGTGCCAAAGAGGATAGTGTGCTGGGGCAGATTTAGGAGATCTCCACATTATCTAATTACAGGAAATACATCATTTATTTATTTTTTTAATTAAAAGAAATCATTCTAAACCCTATATAGGATACATTGATACTTCAAAAGCCTCTGAAGGAATTTCAAATTATGCAAATATATGTCAAGTAACATTCATAAGGTTTAGAAAATCTTGATCACTCTCTAGAATAGCCCATTAAACATGGGTTGTGCTTGAATGCACTACATAATTGATATAACACAACCACTCTGCATATCAACCAGAGTTATAGGCTCTTTATTGCAGCAAGAGGTAATCACTCTTCGATCATGCTATAATTACATCCTAACCTGTTAAACTTGAGACAACCTGAATGCACCCAATGATGATTGACACCTACATTATACAACCTGAATTAACTACATTATATGAGTGCCTCCATTTCTATCACAACATAGCCACATTAAACTTGGGTCACACATGAATGCATCCTGTATTTGTTATAGCACAATTGTGCCACATGACCAATACAATTATGGATCACATAATTACAGTCACAAGAATCTGTTCCTTCGTTGTGATCTTATGGTGATTCCACACAACAAAATTTGGACATGAAATTCTCAAAACCCTTAACCTCTAAAAATGAAATCTGATGAGATGTTGCTTTAAAATATGATTTTCAAACCTGGAACTACAAATCTGACTTCACAACTGAATTCTGCAAAAAGACAATGACTACCCTCAACTTGGTGATATCTTCTTGAATTTTTTCTGATTTTTCCCAAGAAAATCATCCTTAGTTCTCCACAAACTGTCTCAAGTAGAGCAAAACACTGTCGCAATAAATCAGGCGCGAACTCACTTTTCTTTATGTTGGCCACAATTTGATTTTTTTAATTTTTCATGTTTGTCTAACATTCGACGAAAATAATAGCCGACATTTCGATGAACACCAGGTTCGTCGATATTTCAACGAACGTCGGGGATAAACTTTCAAAAAAATTGGAAATTACACATCAAATTTGACAAGCACCCGCCGAACATCGAATTTTACATATTTTTTCGGACAGTTTTTGTCATATTTTGGTCAAATGTATTATTGTTATGTGACCACAAACTAAATAAGATTGAGTTTCTGCAGTCTCAAGATTCATTGGGTCACTAACTGCCATAGCATCTTTGGCTTCCTTTAATGCACTCACCATTATTTCAATCTTTGGACCAATTAGTCCTTTGAGTTCACATGCTCTTCCTACAATCCTATCATTTTCATACTTCAAGCTCCTTATTTTGTCAAGTAGAGATATTACTTGACTTTCTTGCTTTCCAACATCACCAACTAACATATCAAAAGCATAAAAAATGGTAGCTAATTGTTTTTCAAGATCCTTCACCCTCTTATCATTGTCTTTAGTGAATTTGGACAAAACTAAAAATTACTTATAGACTTTTCCACCTTCAGATAGAGAACCTTGAATATTATTCATACAAGTGGCCATTAGAGTTTTATCCTTAGCAATCACTTCTTTCAACCAACTAAATATTTTTCCATCAAACTCCTTCACTTTAACCATCGCTGATTTTTCAAGAGACTTGAAATGAGTACTTACAAAATTTATGAGCTTCTTCAGTTCACCAAAAGAGGAACTAGATGGATCCTTAACATGAGTTGGCATAATTTTCTCTAGAACTCTAGATGCAAGACTTAATAATTCACTGTCCTCAATGTGAGACTTTAGAATCTTCTCATTGGCCTTAGCTTGTGAAAATGACGCAACCTTCATTATCTGAGTTGGGGACAAGGTGGATAGATTGATTGGGCCTTCATCCAATTCAGGATCAAATTCTTCCTGCTGTTCCACTAGATATTTCTTCACTACCTCGATAATGTCTCTTGCTTCCACTGGGATTTCCTTAACTTGAACCTTTTATTCTTCAACTTTTGGTTCTTCAATAACTGTTTCTTGATTTCCTTTAGGAACTTCAACTTCTTCACTTGGAATCTTCTTTCCTTCAACTAATACAACCTTAGGAACTTTAGTCTCCATAGGAACTTATGTTTTATCCACATTAGAAGGAATCTAATTATCCTTAGTATCTACATTCACCTCCTCATTTACTAGATCAGATGCAACATCTTCAACATTCACTTCTTCAACATTGATCTTGTTCCTTGACAAAAATACTTCTAGGATTTTCTTGGTTTCATTAGCAACAACACTAGTTTCACCGATCATAAGTTTGTTCACCCTTATTTTTCTTTTGAATTCCTTCTTGGCTTTGTCCAAGAGTGAATTCATCTCCTCAATAGACATTTCTGGACATAAGTCTACAAGAATTCTCTTTCTCATGCGCTCTTCTTCTATCCTAGCATTTAATCTTCTCGTTTCCAAAACATCATACAAAATCTTAGGTAGGCTAGACATAATTTCAACAAGAAATTTATTGAAAATATTTAGAGGTTTTATTATTGCCTCTTCAAGAATTCTTTGACCTGATTTATCGAACATTTCATACCATTCATAGAGGGGTTTGAGATTTCCATCCTTAACAACAACATTGCCAACTTCTTCAACTGTCATACCTAGTTTGCCAAAATTTTACTTCTTCTTTTCCTTTTCTTCCTCACTGGAAGATTTCCTCATGGTTACCTTGGTAGCCTGAGTGCCGATAGCCTTCATTTCTTTCACCACTTCATCTAACTTAGTCTCCTCATCTTCTGAGATGGCTTCATAGGTTCTTGTGCTCTTTTTCTTCTTCCTCTTACCAGAAGCCTTGTCTTGGGTTTGCATAGGAACTGTCTTGGATCTAGGAGTGGATAAGGATGGAGAAGTCCTTGTTGATCTAGTATAAGAAGAGGATCCTACCAGACTAGCAGATTTGGTTCTTGCTGACTCTTTTCCTGCTTTAGCTTCATCTCTCTTCCTTTTGGATTCTCTTACTACTTATGTAGATATTCCCATACTTTCTGCAAAGACTTCCACTTCTTTCCTTACTCTTTTGACTATCTTTGGCTTTTGTAATTGCTCATGGACTTGTATGCTCTTTTTTGCATAAGTTCCAAACCTTTTTTCTGCCGGATCCAGAGGCATGCTCAAAAAATGTTCTGCATACATCTTCAAGATTTTCTCCTCAACTTCATATCCAACAGGCATAATCCATATCATTATGGGATCAATAGCTTCCATATGGCATCAATTAATATCTACCATGAAACAGATTGTATCTTTGTACTTCTCTACAATTGAGGTAGGAATTCTTTCTCTTACATGCATCATATTTTGAAAAATTTTGAAGTACCCCTAGAGGGCAGTGTTTCTAGTCTGATGATCACCAATTCCAAATAATATATCTCTTATTTGAATAGCTATAGGCTGATTACTTTTCCAATGAACTTTCCCAACACCCAAAACCTCACTCATGAAATAAAAGAACAAACACAGTAGCAAATTACCATATTTAAAAGAGTTCTTGTATTTCTTAATCTTACTTAGATTCTCCATCAGCTAACTTCTAAGTAGCTCACACAAGTCATAATATGCATTTTATTTTACCATCTGATAGGTTGCATAAATGGCCATACTGAATACTGAATTATCTTGGCTAGAGTGGTAGACCTTGTAGCCAATGACCATCGATGCAAATTTCACATCCACTTCAACAATATCTTTGATTGTCATTGCCCTTCTATCAAATTGTGCACCTGTTGCATCAGTAACATTCTAATTCCTTACAGATTTCAAGATTGGCAGTACACCATAGGAATTTAGACCAGTGACAATGCTTATAGCCTTTTTTGTAATCTTAAAAGGTATATTCAACCACATAAACTATGCATGAACTCGGCTCAAAATATATCACACCCATTCACTTTCCTCAAATATGGGAAATTTCACAAACTATGTGAACTTCTTCTCTTATAGGGTTTTTTATTCTAGCTTAATAATGAAGTCCTCTCCAATTATATGGTTGGATTACAAATTCAACATTTGATAACTTCCTAACTCTTCAATATTGGCATGTATATAAGCCCTAATGTCTTTAGTATGCAAGATTTCATACGGTACAGAAGAAAACACACCAAGGGGTTCAATCTCAATAGAACTAAAAGGATGCTGGCCACTTGAACTTTGGATGAGGTCTATCCTTGACTTCAACTACCAATGGAGTGGCCATTTTTACAAATTCACAAATTCAAAAGTTTTTTCGATAAATACCTTTTCATTGGATTGAAGTTTGATCGCTGAATCTTCTTCACACTTGAATCTAGCCATAATTCAGAAAAGTTCACCCAAAGCTCTCCAAACTTCTTTTCTCCAAAATGTAAAGTGACAAATTTAAGAGAAAAATGACTTTTTATTGTTCGCACAACTAACCCTTTTTGTCGCAATAAATTCTTTTACCCTAATTCATCTGGTTACCCTATTTCCATGCATTGTGATAGATAATTCTTTTGTGGATCTCCAATAATGTATAATACTTCCTCCAATTGGTTGAAAAACATTTGAAAGGAATATATGCACTTACTGGACTTACCCACATTCTAGTGTTAGTTACTGGCAAGGGGTTAAGAGATTTTCTTGATAGCTCCCCCTAGGCCAAAGGCCTAAAATTAATTCCCGGAGGAATTACTAGAAGCAAATTATGGTGTTGGCACATTTCCTTTAACATAGGGATCCTTCGTCACCCATTTCTTATGCATTTTCCTCCTGATCAATCTGTAGTGACTTTACGTTTTCCCTTAACATCTTGTTGCATGTTTTGTTTTACCGGACCTCTTCTCCCCCAAAAGAATCTAGCAGTGTGGCCAAATTTGTTGCAGTTGTAACACACATCATTTCTCTATTCAGACCTACTATTCCACTGAGTTTTCCTTGATCTGCATTGGCTAGCAATATGCCCAAGTCTATTGCATGCATAACATCTAACATCTCTATGAGAGTTTTTCATCACATTTCTACATTCATTTGACTTATGACCAAACTTATTACAATTGAAGCACTGACCTAAGAGTGATGGTCCACTTGGATTCATCTTGCTTCTACATTAAGAAGCCATATGACCAAATTTATTGCAAGAAAAACAATAAACATTGAATATTTGAGAATTTGGTTGTCTTACTAGATTCCTTCTAGCTCCATTCATTTGGACTCTGGTTGATCATCTGTCCTTTTGATTGATTATGCACTTCTGCTCTAGTCTACTCTAATTCGCATCACAAAATCTTTAATGTACAATTGAAACTATGCATAATCGCTCAATCACCCTTCTGATATTCACAACACACATCGACACACCTTATTCATACACCAAAATGATATAATTGATCATTTATATATATCCACGACTAGGAATTTAATTGCAACAAGCTTCAATAAAACTTGAAATATTTACAACTGTCGGCTCAAATAATGAATAATATTCAATACGAATCCACAACGGTCAGTCACAACTTAGCTCAGACCCAAAACAAAATGCTTGAACACAAAACATTTGAGTAAACATTCCTCGAATATCCACAACACTTTATATCATCTAGGTCAGCCACAAAACATTGATGAACAAAAAGATATCCAACTGGATCTCCAGAATTGCACACAACTTGATACAAGGAACTAAGATTATTGGAAAACACAATACATACATTGATTGACCTCCCATAGGAGCAAATGATGACATGCAAATCCAATCACTGACTAGGGTTTCCATCAATGACGAAACCATAATACATTTGTAGTGCCTCTTTCCAACATAGACATTACCCAAGCAATGGGTGTTCTTTCTAGATATATGTCTAATCCTGGTAGATTTCATTGGGATAAAGTTAAAAGAGTCTTTAGATATTTACATGGTACTTTAGATTATTCCATGTGTTATCATAGTAATGTGGTTGAAGCTGATATTTCCTTTGATATTCATGGTTATGTGGATTCAGACTGGGAAAGTGAAGTTGATAGCAAAAGATCCATCGGTGCTTGTGTTTACATTATTTGGTGGTGCAATCAATTGGATGAGTAAGTGACAGGCTATGGTTGCTTTGTCCACTACTAAAGCAGAGTATATGGTAGCTACTCATGCTTGTAAAGAATCCATTTTTCTTAAGAGACTGTGTTCAAATTTTGGAATAAAACAATGTACAATGACAATTTATTGTGATAGTCAGAGTGTGATATGTCTAGCCAAGAACCCAACATTTCAAGTCAGGACCAAGCACATTGATGTGCAATATCATTTTCTTAGAGATATGGTCAAAGATGATAGGGTGAAGTTGGTTAACGTAGAGACTTTGATGAATGTTGCTAATTATTTAACTAAGAATGTGAGCACAAAGAAGTTTAGATGGTGTTCAAATACTATGGGACTTTCGGCCCCTAGCAATTAAGAGATAATGTTTACTCCCTCCCATTGCTCTTGCAAGGTGTTTGACAAGTGTGAGATTTGTTGGGAAAATGTGTTTCAAACTTGCAACTATATGATGATTTATTGTTGATAGGATGTACACACACACACATATGTATGTATGTATATATGTATGTATGTATGTATGTATGTACATATATATATATGTATATATATGTATGTATGTATGTATATATATACATATATATATATGTATATGTATATATATACATATATATATGTATATGTATATATATACATATATACATATATATATATGTATGTATATGTATATATATACATATATATGTGTGTGTGTATATATATATATATATATTTCCTAGTTACACCAATATGTGTATACAATGACATAAGGTGGGGGAAGAGTGGGATGCATGTAAATAGTTTCTTGTTAACTTTTTTAGGAAACTTCTACAATGGAAAACATACCCCAACTACCCAGTCCCCTTAAAGAATCCCGCTCTCAAGGGCTCCCCTGCCAATAAGTTGGTTTCCTACTATGTGGACTCTTTGGAGGACAAATATGAGAACCTTGAAGTTAGCAAAAACTATGTGCCCTACACTCCTGCCTCTTTCAGATTTGATGGTACTAGACTTCCTAGCTCCCCCAACCTGGATGATGTTAACCTCATTTTAGACCGGGTTCAGTTTGGAGATATTCTTGCCTCTGCAAGAAATGGCATTGGTGACATTTTCATGGTTTTGAAATGGGTCTATCAAGAAATTAATGATCTTAATCAAAGAAATAGGGTTTTGAATAGCAAGTCGGAGGAACTAGAACTAAAGTTGGCCACTCTTAGTAATGAAGAAGGAAAACAGAAAAAGAACAGTACTGGAACGAGAGAAGGTGACACTAAGGAAAAGTATAAGACTCTGGAAGCTGAAATTGTCAAAATAAAAAATAACATGAAAATTGTTGTGGAATAAAACCATAAAATGGCTAGGCACAATGCCATCATCATCAATGCAATGTATGAAAAGTTGGAAAAGTCACAATAGGGCTTGCTGGTTGTTGACCTGGAAGAGGACAAGGATAAAAGAAAGAACAGAGACCAAGGTATATTGAAAAGGACCCGTACCAACCTTAAGAGGAAAGTGCCTCCTACTACCCAGATGGTTCAGATTTTAAAGAGGGGGGTTCAAGATATGAACGATTTGGAAGCTGAGACTGTAGAAATATTAAAGGCCCAAATTTAGTTGTTGTTGACGTTTTGTCTGGTTTTTTGGTTTTGTGGCCTTCGCTGGCTTTTTTGGTGGCTGTGGCTTTGTCTTGTTGTTTTTACAGCCTTTCTACTTATGGTGTCTTTATTGATCTTATCTTTTCTTTGTAAACTTTGTGGTTTCGGGTCCCTATAAAACCCATTTTTTCCTCTTTCAAAAACATACATTAGATAAATGATACAATGTAAATCTAGACTGTTAATTATTAGGTTTTAGATCTAATGGTGGATATTTCGTTGGCCTGTCTTTCCCTAGAATGTAATCCTATTTTATGAGGGCACTGCATTACAACTACAATAAAGAGATATGGTGATGTATTCTGAGAGTTTGGTACCAATTGTGTTGTCTCTTGATCTTTGAGTGGTGATACTCTTGTGAGAAGCTTTCTCTACAAGTATATTGTAATCTTTTTGATTTACTAAATAATATATTGGCCTGCTTTTTGAGTGTGGGGTTTTTCTCCTGAAAGGGTTTTCCCATGTAAATCACTATGTTGTGGTATGCATGATATTTGTGTTTATTTTTGGTTAAGTTTCTATAACTGTTAAAGATTTGTAAATTTTTTGCATTATTCTCCGATGTATTCTGAGAGTCTAGTACTAGTTGTGTTGTCTCTTGATCTTTGAGTGGTGAAACTCTTGTGAGAAGCTTGTTCTACAAGTATATTGTAATCTTTTTTATTTACTGAATAATATATTGGGTGGCTTTTGGAGTGTGGGGTTTTTCTCCTAAAAGGGTTTTCTCCATGCAAATCACTATGTCGTGGTATGCATGATATTTGTGTTTATTTTTGGTTAAGTTTCTATAACTGTTAAAGATTTGTAAAAGTCTTGCATTATTCTCCTCTCAAGATTAGTGTAGGAAGTGTTACACTTTAGCTATTTTGGGACACTTTGTGCCAAAGTGGGATGCTTTGCGATAATCTATTCTAAGATCATAAGATTACTAAAATTAAATTAAAAAGTACAATAAAAGTACAAAAATGATGAAAAGGAAAAGCAAAATTCACTCACCGTATGGCGAAGGAAGCCCTGTGTTGCATCGTTACAAACTAAGTCCAATCTCATAGGTTTGTAGAATCTATGGCTTGGCATCTTCACTCACTTTGCACTAAGGTAAATTTGCAACAAGGCAAGTGATAAATGAATAGTGAAAAGAGTCATTTTCATTAGTAAATAGTAAAACCCTAGTATATAACACTTATTCATTTAAAAGGGAAATTTCATAAAATTAACATATTGGGGGCTAGAGGACTCTGTTTTCAATGTCGTTCATTGTGTTGGATTTGTAATTCCGTTCTTGGTTTCATCAAACATATATCATTATGTGGTATGGTACTTAGAAATACCCTATGATATAACTTAGGTAATTCAATGTGGTTTCATACTCACCCTAATTCCACCTCCATAAAGCAAGTGGAATCAGGGGGGCATACATCTACCCTTGAATTCAATTCTCCATAAAAGTTTGATAAGAGGATTTTTGAATGACTAACGAATATGTGTTGCATGATGTGGTTCCTAACATTGTGGTTTTGCAGGTAGCTACAATGGGGGCTTCATTCTCCCTAATTAATCCATATGAGTATCCTTTTTCATAGTGGTTATTTCCTTTAGCTTGCATATTCACATAGTATCATATGACAGCTAATGTGGGGGCTAAATGTAGTGTTGAAAAAGTAATCCTTTTTCACACTTAATTTTAAATAATTGACATATAAGTAACTTAATTATGCCTTGAGAGTGGTATTGTATACATTCACACCTCTCTAGGGTCCTTATTTAATTATTTAAAATTCACCTTTTACAAAAGTGTTGTAAAGTTGTAACACATTTTCACACTTTTCTAAGGTTTATTCAATCAATTAAGCCTAATGGACCCCTCTTATACCTAAATTAATCCTTATTTATGGTGTTTTGAAGTGTTTAAACACACTTTCAAATTTATCTAGGGTGGAATTAATTAATTGTGGCTAATTAGACTTAATTCCCCCTTTAATTCAAATTCAAGCCCTCCAAATTGCATTTTCTGAGAGATCAATACTGACACCCAGTAATTAAATAATATAACATTTAATTTTGCAAGTTTTAGGTCCTAGAAATTGGAGCTAGGATCCATTCGCCACTAATGGTGAATGGATCCTCCCTTAACAGGAACCCCTTTTCTTTGCATATTCTAACTAGGTTTTTGATGATCTTTTCATCCCTTGAAGCAAGGTCCTAGGAAGTTGTGCTAGGACCCATTCACCCTAGGTGGAAAATGGGTCCTCCCCTAACAAGAACCCTCTTTTTTAATTTCATTTGGCAAGATTTTAATTAATTTCATTTCTAGATCTGATGTCAACTTGAATTATTTAAATTTTGGGGTAAATTCTCTAATTTAGTATAAATACAAGGATATTTTACATAATTTGACAACTAGAGAAGATTACAAGAAATCAAGAGATGAAGAACTTTCATGAGATCAAGCATTCATAGTCAAGAAGCAAGAAAAATTGAAGTTTGGAGCAACATTTCAAGATCTTCAAGCTCCTTTTGTATCCAAGGTCCATAATTATTGAAGGTTGATGATAGATGCCTATGGAGAATCATGAGGGATTCTAGGTGTTGGGAGATACACAAGTCATACAACCAAGCCTAAGGACTTGTTTCCTAAGTGATTCCATCTTCTATGGTCATCCTATTTGCAACCTACAAGAGGTATTTTTCATATTTGTGATTCATTAATGAGTTAGACATCTTCTTTAGTGAGTCTTTCACATTGTTCATATTGCATTCAAGGGTTTTATCCTAACACAATTGGGTAGAATTTCCTTTACATTCTCATAGATCTTAGTCTTAGACACACTTAATATTAAGATCACACACATTATTGCATTTTTTAGATTTTCATTCATCATCAAGGGGTTTGACTAAGGAAAACCCCTATCCAACAACAAACAACCAATTTTTTTTACATGTTATTGATAGATCTAGATTTAGAAACAATAATTTTGAGGTACAAAGGAGAAGAGTAGACCTAGAAGTTGAAACCAAAATTCATAGATCCTTGAAATAGCCTATCAGGATCTATTCACCACTAGTGACGAATGAGTCCTTGTTAGGGGCTAAGAGGAAACATATCACAGCTATTACAAGCTTATATTTTTAGTTCAAAATCTTCAAAACAGGCCTACCAGGACCCATTTTCCTTTGGTGGCAAATGAGTCCTTGTTAGCTTCATAGAAAAGTCTGATTTCATTAGGTGCACAATATCCTTGCCTTCTTATTTTCCCAAAAAAGTTGAAGATTCTTTCTATTTTGTGTTTAATTCATGCATTTGATGTGTTAGATCTATGATTAGATTTATTTCATTAGCCTAATTCCTTATCCCCAAGTTAAGACATAGCTCACCAACCCGTCCTTGTGTAAAGGAAAGATTGCAAGATCCTTTAATCTTGATTCAATTTACATCTTGGGTTGATAGTTGTTTCAAGATTCTTGGATCTCATCTTATGAATGAAACCCTAATATAGAGAAAGTGGGTTGGAGATATTATCTTATTCTACCTTTTCTTTATGTTTCATCTATAATAGATGTAACTTTTGAACCAATGGGAAAATTATAACTAGAACACAAAAATGTATGATATAAATACATTGGAATGTTACAATGATGAATAAATTGAACCTGCTTACAAGAATGCCCTATTGTCATTGAACAAAATAAGAAAATTTTCAGAGAGGATTATGAATTGTCTATTTTGTAAACTGATGGTAGAGTATCACTCTCTATAATAGGTTCAAATTATTCATCACTGCACCATTTATTAGCAAATATAGCATCCTATATCTCAGGTCCAATATGGCTAGGAAAATAGGACACATCGCCCTATTTGTGTTGTGGGTTAAGGAGCCAACAAACCCCATATTCCCATCCACCCTATCCCCTAGGGTTGAGCCCAACCATGTGGGAGAATGAAACAAATTATTTAACCTCTACATACCTAGAAAATGGTATCCAATATTTCCTCTTCTCTAGGTATTTGGTCTACCTTCATTAAATATTAGGTCAGGTTTAGCAAAGAGAGAAAGAAATATTTAGGAAGTGCATAAAATACCTAGGACGCCAAGTGTATGTAGCCTTCTTTGTAACACCAAACAATTAGGATCGAGCAAAATCCCCTATAGCATGAACTGGTTGCAAATAGAATATGATGGTACCTTCACAAGCATACATCTTGGTAGGCTCTCACTCATTGATTTGAAACCTCATGCAATTTACCTATCATGCATGGATGCAAAATGTGGAATCATAGATAAGGCACACGAATAATGTTGTACACTACCACACACCTAGTTTCAATTCCATGTTCCCTATGTAGTAAAAAGAGAATACATTAGGAAACCATGCTTAATACTTTTCCCTCTTTTCTTTATTGGATGACTACTTAAAAAAATATTCTTGAAAAAATCTGAACCCCTTGGAAATTAGCCACTGGCCAATAGGGAGGTAGATAAATCATTAATTTTTATGAAACAAAAACAAAACAAAAATACAAACATTGGCTTAACATTGTATATAATTGCTCACTCGGTTCTCTAGACACAAATTAATATGCCTTTGCTCATGCCAAAACATTAGGTTGCTGCCTTGGTAGGGACTAATAATAGATATATTCAACTTGGAAAATAAATAATTCAAGTAGCTATGTCACTTAAACAATCAAGGTTTAAGGATAAAGGGTTTGATGAAGGGTTTTGCCTATGGTTTTATGAATTTTCTTGGCTCCAAACAAAAAAAATAGGGAAGAAAGATCCTTGTACTGTAGCAAAGTAAAAATTGTTGGAATAATTTTTCAAACCATCTAGACCTTAGATTGGTAAATTGTATAGTTTTGTCATTACTCAACTTGACTGTATTTTGTTGTCATTATATTCTTAATGATTATTATTTTGTTTTGCACAAAAATCTGAACCCTTTCAAAATTCCTCCTTACCCTAATCAAAACACTCAAATTTTAGACCACTATAAAATAATGACATTCTTCGACCACTAGGAAGAATGAGACATTTCCTAAAAAAATATTGGTGAGTTTAAGAGCCCAAGGCACTTATTTGAAGAGCCTTAAACATAACCAATTTGATAGTTACCCTTGCCTATCATATGAAAATTTTGTGACGGTTTGTTCATTTAAATACCTGTCATTTTACATTTTATGAAAAAATTTAACTGTCAAAAAAAAAAAATTGAAGTACCTAAAAAAATCAATATATTAGTACTCTATGAAATATTATTTTATAAAATAATTATGTTAGAAAATTTACAATTTTTAGAAACTATGCATGCACTCAATTAGTAAATCCAATTGCATATAATAAATTTTATTGATAATTAAATAATTATATATATGTAATTTACATTTTGACAATGCATAAAGTATTAGATTAAGAATAATTATATTGCACAATATGATTTTTTTTTCCATATATTTATTCTTTAATTTGTAAAATTGTATTACTATTTTTACTATAAATTAATTTATTGATTTCATATGTGTAAATATCATAAAAACACATTTAAATATCAATTTCAAACCTACCAAGAAATTGTTAAATAAAATTAAAATTAATTTAATGTTTGAATTGGTCTATCTAAAAACACATTTAAATATCAATTTCAAATCAAATCTAGTAAGAAATAATTATATAAAATTAAAAATAGTTTAATCCGCAAATTGATCTATCTAAAATCATATTTAAATATCAATTTAAAACCTATCGAGAAATAATTATATAAAATTAAAAATAGTTTAATCCTTATTCGACTCATTATCTAAAATTTCAAAATGCTCACCAATAAAACACAACTACTTCTTGAAAAAAATAAAAGCTAAATCACTCTAAAATAAATGTTGTTGAAAAAGCAATGCTATAAAGTGAAATTAGCTGCTATTGTTCAAATTTTTTTATAGTTTAATCTTAAATTTATTTATCTAAAACAAAATTTCAACATCTCACCAATAAAACCAAATGCTTTATTGAAGAAAATCAAAGCTAAGAATCACTATACACAAAATGCTATAAAATAAATCTTGTTAAAGAAAAAATGCTATAAAATAAATGCTTTGAAAATACAATGAAAATTTGTGCTATATTGTTATTCATAAGAATATCCTATATATATTAAAAAACTGTAAAATTAGAAAATATTGATAATTAGAAATAAATCTTAAATCTTAAATTTATTGTTAATTGTAGCAAGAAGTTTCTAAATTATGTAGAAAATAAATCTTGTTAAAATATTCAAAAAGTTAAAAATCAATTATATTCTATTTTGAAAAGATTTTGAATTAATATATCTTTTTATAATAAATATTATAAATCATATATATTAATATAAAGCAATGATAATTATTAGTAAAAAAAGTCAAAATCTTTAAAAAATTAGAAAGAACTATATTTAATCTTGAAAAAATTCTATTCTCAACAGATTTTGAATTAATAAATATATTTATAATAAATCATATATATTAATATAAAGTGAAATTAGAAAGAATTATTCCAATTTCCAATTATAAATTAATTTATATTTTTTATCATAAACATTATTTTATTTATATATATATATATATAATATGCCTACAATAAATTTTTACGGTTTAATAATAATTTGAAGTGTCATATTTACGGTTATCTAAAAATATAGCAAGTCAAATGACATGGTCTAATAATTTTTTAGGTTGTAATATATGATCCAAAATGCAAAAAAGGGTCAAATAGACCATCAAATTCCAGGCCTGAACACAACGATTGCAGAGAAATTTGATGTTTCGTGGGGAATACATTTTACAACTGCTTTCTCTGTGGCATTCCTTAAATATTTCAACAACCTCAACAAATCTCTACAAACGTGTTATATTAAAGGAAAACAAAGAAAAGGAATATAACAGAGGAAACGCCAAACAGTTTTAAAGGAAAAATGGGAAACTAAGTTATATAATAACGTTGGAACACTTGTAATCTATATTTTCTGCATGCCAAAGCGATAAAAATAATAATAATCGCCGCCAGTTTCTAGAAGAAGTTAGAAAACCAAAATGAACGGCAATCTTTCTTAGTCAAACAGTTACCATTACCTAGTCGAGAAGATACTAAATCTCAAACCTGTTGTAACCATCCAGACGACGCGGTTATCCCTTACCTGTTTAAACAAATTCATATCATCACCCTTCCCTATATAACACTCTCATTACTATTACTTGTTTAACGAAATCATCTGCATACTCTCATTTGTATTACTTGTTTAACGAAATCAGATGGCAAATAAGAGAGTTAGTCTTGTCTCTATGGTGGCTGTTTTGTTACTGCTTAGCCTAACTGCATCAATGGCCATGCCTGTTATTCATCATCCAAGTCAGTATATACGTTAATCTATTACTTTTTGTTTATGTTAAAATGTGAAAATTAATTCTTTAATATGTGTGGAATGTTGATTGCAGGGAGTGTTGGCATTGATGCTGGCAATTGTCTTTCTCAGAAAGTGAAGAATTGTGATGACTGCAAAGCTCTAATTGGAGGGAATAATTATGTGTGTACTCCTGCTGATAAAGATGGTAACCATCAGTGTTGTAGAACTTAAAAGAGATATTTTAACTCCTGAAATGGCAGACAAGTAGTTTCTCATAAATAATGTGGAGTTCGCATTATTGTAATGCACGATTCCTTCATTAATAATAATAATATATTTTTATGATCATCTGCTAATCATCCTGATGATGGATCATGGAGTATGATCCGAAACGTTGATGAAAAAAAATTGTACAGTTATATCGAGAAATCTTGATTACTAATAATAATATATTTTTATTGGAAATGTGTTTATTTGACAAAGTTATTTTCATGATTTTAAATAATTTTTGACATCTGGCAAATTCACCGTCAATCAGCAATTCATCAACAGAAAATTCACCGTGAATTTTCCATCGATGAATTGCTGGCCGTGAATTTTCCTAGAACCCTAATTGATAAACTTGATATGACAAAGAATTGATGAAGTTGAAATAGCTAGCTAATTGATCGATGGACATTTTTAATTTTATTGCACTGTATTTAAGTGTGAAATGTTATAGAATGTTCATAACAGTTAAAGATCACAAAAGTACAGATTAATAGATTTTACAATAAATAATTATACTTGTTTATCCAATTTCTTATTATATTTGTTTGGTTTGTTTATCAACTGTTTATCTACTACCAATTCTACCAGCATGTTAAATCTCTATAGGTATATAGGAACACAAATCTAAATCAAGTTTTAGCAATATAGTCATCTAACCCTAACTTATTTAATTTTAAAATGATTATAAACACCATTTTGTTCCATCATCTTCATATGCGGGTACTCATTTATTAATTTTTTAGTTTAGTTATTTTGTAGATATAATATTTTGATTTTAATTTTTCTATATTTTATCATGGATGGATTTAAATTCTTATTTAAATTGAGTTTACATTCAATATTTTTTACTATTTTTTTTTTGGAATTTATTGTATAAATGATATGTATGTTTGAAAGTTTTGGTTTTTTGGTTTTTTTTGTGTTGTATTATTTTTTAAATTATTTGAAAATTAATTTTATATCATAAAATTGTTTTGATATTATGTATATTACATTTTTTCTTTTATGTGCTATATTCTTCTTTAGACTATTTGAAATGTCATTTTAGATAACTATATAAAAAAAAAAAAAACATATTATAGTAAAACCCTATCTAAAATGTAATTGAGGTAAGAGAAAATGTGCTATATTCTTCATTAGACTATTTGAAATGTCATTTTGGATAACCATATCAAAAGTAATAAAAATATTATAGTAACATGCCCTATCTAAAATGTAATTGAGGTAAGAGAAAATGTGCTATATTCTTCATTAGACTATTTGAAATGTCATTTTGGATAACCATATCAAAAGTAATAAAAATATTATAGTAACATGCCCTATCTAAAATGTAATTGAGGTAAGAGAAAATGGGTCTTTGCAACAATGTCATACTATGTATTCGTGTAAAATGAAAAAAGCCCTAAAGTATAAATAGAGTGCACTCTAGAAGTGTACAATATGAGGAGACTCATAGGATAAAGTTTGTACCAACTAAGGTGTCTAAAGGACAATAAGATACAACTTTGCCAAAAATAATCTATCATAAAATATCCACTAGATATGACACATGTGTCTCTACAAATAATAGTATGAAGAGAAAATTAGAATGTTGCATGCCAAATATTTTCGTAGGTCCCTTTGCAACAAACGATGCATATTCCTTTCAAAGAAATAAACCTCAAACTATGTGACTATTCCCACTCAAGGTGGGGAGAAGAAAGGAATCAAAATGTATGTATCTCAAAATTATTTGTATTTTAATGTTGATGTTGAACCATGAATATGCCATACAAGATTTAAGAATAATAGTCATTGAACTATGCAAACTATACTAATGTGAATCAAAATTTCCTAAGTGAGTATTATGATTTTATATAGAGAGAGAAAGAGAATCTAGAATGGGAGATGATCCAAGTCGATGCAAGTTTTCATTATAGAGAAGGAAAATATCCTCAATACTATCTTCATATAAGCTTCATGACTCAGTGTCCTACTTGTAATACCCCTATGAGATGAAGATTCAGAATTATGGCATCTCGTGCTATAACTACATCCACAATGGAGATTGAGTGCTCTAACTTTTCCACACAAGGTATGACTTCAACCCAATCCATTTTGGATTGTATTCTGTACCACACATTACCCATGAACACCTCGCAAACTAGCATTTATGTGGACTTAGCGAATGCTATTTCCCATGTTCATGAAGAAAAGCTAAAATAATTAGACAAGGATTTGAAAGGAATTCAAGATTATTTTGGAACTAAATCCTTAGCACTAGAGATGGTGCTTATTGTAGATAGCCTTAGGAAGTTGATAAAATATTCTTAAGGAATACAAGTGTTTTGTAGTCTAGCTCACATTATAGATGCTAATATCCCTATGGAAGTTAGTTGCACTCAAGCATTCAAATGCTCAAAGCCAAGGAGAAAAAAAAGTTTCCTCTCCTACAACCATATGTAGGTCTTTTATTCTCATGTTTACAACACTAATAGGACATAGGGGAATACTTTTCCAAGGAGACTAGAGAAGGGGAAGAGGTCCCCATGGAAATTATTATGAAAAAAACCAAAAAATACAAAAAGAAAAAAATTGTGGAGGCTGTTATGCCCATCGGGAGAGGAAATACTCATTTAGCCAAAGAAAAGAGGAAAAAAATAGTGGGATCATCATAGTTCCCACTACTAAAAGAATAGAGTTAGAGACCAAACTACCTAAATGCTTTGATAATTTCAAAAGTGAAAAAGATTCCCTCCCTAAATTGAACCTTGATGAGCATTAACTGTTTTATGGAATGTCTAGGGGTTAGAGTCCCCAGACTGAAAACATGAAGCTAGAAGATTCTTGACACAAAGGAAAGATAAGGGAGTAGTCATGCTCCAAGAGGTGAAAGCAATTGAGTTGACACTTAAAATAAAGCTAAAATTCATCTAGGAGAAAGCTTCCCAGTGTGTTACCAACCATGAAAAAGGAAAGAGGGGCTGCCATTCTCCTAGCCAAGGGGTTGGGGTAGTATGTCTCAAATTATGGTATCTCCCCCTATAATAGAGCATTCTGGGTAATTATCAAAAAGAAAGAATCTATTTTTGGAATTTGTTCCATTTATGCTCTAAATGATTATAAAGACAAAGTCCTACTCTAGAATTGGTTTCTCAATTTGCATGACATTCACTGGATTGTAGGAGGGTACTTTAATCTAGTGGAAAGAAGTGAGGAAAACAGGTGGGGGTTTAATCTATAATGGAAAGGGAATGAGAGATATTATTGGAAAAGAATGAAATACAAGTTGAAGTTAATCGACCCCATACAAGGTAAAAATACTGAATGCACATGCATCTGGTTCACATGGTGCAATGTCCAAAAGGAGGGAAGGAGGATATACGGTAGGCTTGATAGGTTCTACATAAGAAAATATTTCTTTTCTATTGAATCAATAAAGGATGGTTGTAGTGTGGAAGTAATCCCCTATACACTCTCTAATCACCACCCTATCAGGGAAATTTTTTATCTCAAATTTGGCAAGGAAATGGTGAAAGGGAAGGGGGAGAGCTTCCTTCTAAACACCAGACTGTTAAATGACAAAGAATGCAAAGTGGCCATTGCATCTCTAAGGAAAATTATAAAATGGATGTATATAGACTTGAATACTATTGATAAATGGAATCTAAATGTAAAGGGATAGAAGATCCTTCTCTAGATAATTGGCAAAAAATGGGCCATGGACATGAGGAAAGAAGAAAACCATCTCTAAGATAAACTACTTAGGGATGAGTTTGGCCTGCAGGAGGTACTTAGGGATGAGGCCTTACTAAACACCATAGACATAACCAAGAATTCCTTGAGAAAACTTTAGGCTAAAAAAATCAAAGGAATGAGGGTTAGAGAGAAATTGAATTAGCTAGAAAATGGGGATAAGGTCTCTAAATTCTTCTTTAGGTACATCAGGGACAAACATGTAAAAGAAGAGATAAATCAATTATGGGTAGACGACACTCCTATCACTAATCATGATGACATAAGAAAGCAATTCTTCCATTTCTATAAGGACCTCTTCACCTTTGAGGGGATTAGGGAAGAAAATAGTAACTTGCTAGGGAACACATCAAATAGCTCATTCCCAAGAATATTTCCAAGAAAAAGCAAGAGCTTAGTAAAGAATTAGATCAAAAGATGAGATAAAGAAAGCCATCTTTGTAATGAAAAATACAAGTCCCCAGGGCTGAAGGCCTCCTAACAGAATTCAACAAGACTTTCTTGGATTGGATCTATGATGATATACTTTTCATCTATACTAAGGAATTGGAGAGGGGATCACTGGGTAGTGTCATCTTGACAAAGGAGTTATCAAACTTCTCCCTAAAGAGGGGGATACAATCTTGGAAAAAAATGGAGGCCAATTACCCTCCTAAATGTATCCTATAAAATCTTGGAAAATATTCTAGTCGATAGATTGGTAAACATCCTACCAACCTTCATTAACAACACAGACTAGGTTTGAAATCAAAGGAAGATACATCCTAGATAACACCATTACCAGTTGGGAGGCAATGAATTGGGAAAAACAAACCAAGCAAGAGGCAGAAATGTTGCTTCTTGACTTTGAAAAGGCGTACAATAGGGTTGAGTGGGACTTTGTAATGATGACTCTTGAGGCTTTTGGGTTTCCCAACTCCTTCTACAACATGGTAAGGACACTATTTAATGACATTATAGCCCAATTAGATGTTAATGAGACCCACAGAGGAATTCATCTTGGAAAGGTCCATAAGAGAGGGATTCCCCCTTGTGGGTAAATGCATGAAGATGAGTCCACAAAACATGGAAGTTTTTGCCTTAGGCAAAAAAATGAAATTGGCTTGCAAAAAACAGGATCCCGCTTTTTAGTAAATGGGATCTCGTTTTTAAAAAATGAGATCTCGTTTAGCTTCAAGATTCCAAACCTAAATTCTAAATGGGATCCTGTTTTGAAAAATCCATTTTGGAAAATTTTTCTGAAGGGTTTTTGTTTTGAAAATTTTCCAAAAATCAAAAATTTGCAAAATGAAAGTTTCAAAATCCGATCCCATTTTGAAATTTTTCTATTTTGAAATTTCCACTTTTGAAAAATTTTTCAAAAAGGGGATCCCATTTGGAAACTCTCCATTTTTGGCAATTTTCAAAACAACATCATGTTTTAAAAAACAAGATCTCGTTTCGTAGAACCATAAAAAAATTGTTTTTTTATGAAACGAGATCCTGTTTTAAAATGAGATCCCGTTTTTTAAAATATGAATTTTTGGTCGGGTTTTTGGCTTGTTTTTTGGTTCGGGAAATGGCTTGGGGACCTGAACCTAAGCTTTGGACCTAGTTTGACCTGCAACTTGAAGGTCATTCCAATGTCACAGTAAAATGGTGACTTTCAACATATGTTTGAAGACCTATTTTGCAGAATTTTTTGACGAAATTAAAACCCATTATAGATGAGACAGTGTAGATTCCAAATATGATTTTTTTTTTTACAATTGGAAATTATTTTTTCTACTTTTCAATTAATTTATGATGAAACTAGTCCATAAACTTGAAATATCGTAGGTTTTAGTATTTTAATAACTTTTATTAAAATATTTTTGTAAAACGAGTTGCACCAAAACGTATTTTAGACAATTCTTTTCAATTTGAAAAAAACATAAAAAATTGATAAGTTTAGGTCATCTTATGCATGACGTACATGACGATTTTTCAAAATAACAAATATGGCCAATAATTTTTATTTTTAAAAAAATATTCAATAAAAAATTACAAAAAATATCAAAAATGTGCTTCAGTGAGTTATGAATCTTTTCCCAAAATGATTTAGAAATATATGATTATTTAGGTCAAAATATGGATGACGTACACGTGCATGGTATGGTAAAAAAGTGACTTTTAAACAGTGGTTTTTAGAAATGCCTATTTAAAATCAATTTTTATCATCTGGGTATTGAAATAAATTACATATTTGGAAACTAGACTCTGAGTACTACATTTTTTGATCAATGACTTTTTTGAAGATTCCATCTCTAAGTGCTTCAAATTTTAAGGTCAATTGTGACAAATTCTGAAAATCAAGGAAAACACTTCCACTTTTTGGCCAAAAAGTGGACTCAACTTCTTGCACACACCCTTTCCCTGGACTTATTTGTTATTGCTTCTAATGCACTCCACTATATGCTAAGGGATAATGCACTATCCCCTTGTGTCAAAGGTATCATCTTGCATAATAATAATGATCTCATTCACATAAAATTTGTTGATGACACTTCAATATTTATCCAATTAGAGGAAGGAAATTCGAACAATGTAATGGATAAACTTAATACTTTCTTCCAATCTTTAGGGAAAATATTGCACTCACAAAATATTACATGCTAGGATGGAAAGACACCCCCCCAAATTGGCTAAAAAATTACAATCTCTAGTGGGGGGCCCACATAAATAGGTCAAGTACCTTGGCATACCCTTTGCTATGGACCATAACGTGAAATAAATGTGGATTTGGATTAAGGATAAGATTGAGAGAAATTTTGACAAATGAAATAAAAAATAGCTATCTTTGGCAAGAAGAATTCAGGTCTACCAAAAAATATTGTGTTCATATAGTATACACTTTGCATCAATTTGGTTCTTTAGTTGCTACCAAATTAATGAAATCTAGAAAAGGATTAGGAAGTTTCTATGGTTTGATGGGAAAGGTAATAGGAAAATGCACACCATAAAGTAGGAATGGTGTGGCATAGAAAAATCAAAAGGGGGCTTAGGTCTAAAGAACTTAAGGCTACAAGGCATAACATTGGCATCAAAATGGATAATTGGTGCACTCAAAGGGAAGGAACCATGGAAGGTCCTCATTAGGTAAAACATAATTAATGTAGTACCCAAACAAGCTAAAACATGGAAGTTTCTCCCTTTTTGTGATCTCCTTGGTAGCACTCGCCCTATATCCCCTGCAGGCTTCAATGTGTCCAAAACTATCTGAGAATATGGGAAATAGTCAAGAGTAATATAAAAAACTACCACTTCATCAATAATGGAAATAGCACTATTATGTCCCACAGGTCTATTTGGTAGAACTTGGAGCACAAGGGAAAACCCTTGCACTAGTCCAAGACTGCTCAACCAAAGGTTGGGCTAAAAAATGGATTAAATGCTTAGAATAAATCTTTACACATGGAAACCTAAAGAACTGGGTAGATTTAAGTATAGAATTTAATCTGCTCCAAAGCCACATGAGAACATATTATGTTTTAAAAGAAGCTTGTAAGGACATAATTTTCTTGTTGAATTAGTCTTTAACAATTTCCATTTCTAAGAATTCCTATGGCATGATGGTAATTCACTTTTGAAAGTGAATAAAAAATTAATTTACTGTACTTTAACAAAACAAACATTATATAATATGTTAACAAGACTTGGGGAACAAACCTAAGTAAGGAGAAATAGGTAAAAATATTCAAGCATGTTTCAGATGGCTACTCCTGCTACAAAGACTACCACATAAAATAGAACATACTGATATTGATATCTACAACATTTTTAGAGTACTAGAAACAATCAAACACATCTTCTTTGAATGTATCTTTGCTAAAGAGATTTAGAATTTTTTCTTCAATGAACAAAACATCTAGAAAAGTAATAATGAGCCATGATGCCATGGGAAAATTCTAATTTGAAATAAATAACAGAATGAACATGGACCTTTTTTTTTTTGATCTACTTATCCACTAAAATTTTATGGGAAATATAGAATACTAGGAATGATGACAAATTTAAGGGGAACATAAGTGTGCTTACTGAGTCTACCAAAAGACTCATTCTTCATAATGTTACCATGCAAGATTTTATCACCATTAAGATTTTGAAGGATACATTTTGTAAGTTTTAGAGAGTGACATAGTCAATGTAGACCTTCATGAGGCAAGATATGGTCATACTTGATCATACAGTCATCCAAGTGTTGAAGTGTTTCTAAGAGCTTATGTAGAAGTTTCAAAAAGAATACAGGGAAACACATAGGGAGGATGAACCAATCCATAGGGATTCTGAAGCACACATGGAAGAAGGCATTTCTGAAAGTGAGAAAATTGTAGTAGAGACTCTTGCCAACATGAAGTACATAGCCAGCAGCAGTAGAACAACTAGCAACAACTAATTTTACCTTATCTAGGCATGTAATTTTTTGGTTTTGTTTGGTTGTTAACTTATGTAGTTATCCTATATGTAATCAGATGTAAAGATGCAATGTAAATCATTATATAAAGAAATGTATGGGACTGATAAGTCAATGTAAGTGTATATATAATGTTGAAACAAGGCGATAGATTGGAGGCTGATATACTGACAAGAAAAGTGGTCAATAGAGGAATATATTTGTTGATATGTAAAGAAATGTAAAATATCTGTAAACATTTTTTGGTTCCTCTATATCTTTAATACAAAAAAAATTGTAGCATGCATGAACCATACAATATACCAATGGCATAAACACAAGCTTAGGGTTTCCTAATGTGAATCCTTATATTTTTTGTCACATCACCTTTGATGCCACCATGTTCACCACCTTTCATAAACATGCAACATAGTAACCCATTGGTCACTCACTCTTGTTCACCCTATTCAAAAAACTCTCACAACATTTCACCAAATAATCCCATGATAAACTAAATTTTGTAAAATATGACATCAATTAAACAAAAAATTTCAACATTGAATTCAAATCAAAATGGTAAACCTCCACAATATCTTACACACAATTTTGTCAATTGCTACCCTAAAAATTCCTATACATCAAAACATTAAGGTACCTCGATTTTCAGAAGTACAATGGTAAGAGAGATACCTCAAAGCTTACTAGTATGCGATTTTGATGCCCTCTTTTGCATGTGCAAATTGTGTTGCACCTCATTTACAATTGTTTGCATCTTGTTTTGTGTTTTTATTCATATTTTTTACATTTTGTGTCACTTTTTCATCATACATGTGTTGGAAGTTGAAGGTTGCATCAAATGGTTGTAATTAATGTTAGTAGACCTGTTTTCATTGATGTCAACACAATACTATATGTATGAGTTGCTTAATGGAAGTTATTTCCCATCAAAGATGACCATTATATATGGTCTGGTATGTTGGCTTTTAGGTCCGGTTCCTATCGTGTGACAAGCTATGATTCAAATATTTGAAGATCTTGGCCAAATTAGTGTGGGAAATACTTTATGCAGACTAATTATGTCCTATGGTTATTTTGGCTGACATAATTGATAAGATATACATACATACATACATACATACATACATATATATATGTATATATATGTATATATATATGTATATATATGTATATATATGTATATATATATGTATATATATTTGTGTGTGTGTGTGTCCGAAAAGAAAAGGAAAAAGATGAAAAAAGGAAGAAGGATATAGATATAGAAAAGTGTGTGGTAATAAAAAGGGTCAAAGAGTGAATTCCACATATCAGAATAAGCGAAGCAAGTGAAGACAATAATTGTGTTATTAGAATAGAATTATTGAGTGATTATTGATATGCATTACTACCTTTATAGAGCTTCATCTATAATTTAATTTAGCACAAGAAAGGTGTAATGCATCAGTTCACTTTTGGAAGTAATCCATAACTTTTGTATTTTGGCGGTGATCCATCTTTTTATATCTCTAGGTTGTAT